>JAOTOM010004673.1:207500-392150 GCA_034440615.1 Ashinkailepas kermadecensis | reverse complement strand
GATGCCCCGCACGCTTTTTAGTAGTGGCTGAACGCCTGATGTCATCCAGCGATGTTGATTCATAATAAGCTGGACGATGATATGTTCGGTATGGGCCCATGATTAAGCTGCACGAAACCTCACGGACAAAACTGCACCTTTCCGACCTATAATTCCCCGAAAAACATCGGAATACTCACCAAGAAAACCGGCAGTATTCACATTGCCGTCTGCCTGTCCGCCTCTCCGTCACAAAAGTGCGCACACCCATGACGTCGTTATCGGGCCTACGCAGAACCATGCGCAGATCCGGATGACCTGTCCTTATGTTGTATGGCATTGACAGGCTCCGTGTCCATTTCTGAAAACTGAGCACGCCCCGGATCCTGTAACTTCGTACTTTCTTTGCACTTGGGATGACAAAACGACGCGTCATTTCCGAGGTGATCCTTTAGCAGCACCGTTCGGGGCCGTACTAAGTCAATGACGCTCGTTCCCATGAGGGTGCACCATTATATACAAATAGTTATTGTGGTTGAACGCACTGCCCAAGAACGACTCCGCGAAGTTAATTGGTCTGTCTTGATACCTGCTCTGCATGACTTTGAACATAGTCTTGAGTCAGACTCACGTCAGACGGCTGGTTCTAGTAAGGCTGGGGACTCCTGAAACAAGATGTTTATATTGCTTTTGTTCTGTCTCAATTTTTTTCTCCATTATGAACGGCGACAGCGAAAACGAATTGACATCTTCGCAACTCAACGCATGAGGCTTCGATATGCTCGAGAGAGAACCTCCAGCAAAAATTATCGTAAAAATCCAACTGGGCGGTGACAACTGAAAAGCTCACCTGGTGGCTCAGTATGCGGCACATGAAGATTGACCTCTGGGGACGCTCGGGAGCTGGCAGCGATTGTCCGCCGCTCCCACGGCGAGCTGACGTCTCCCAGTGTCGAGCCAGCCGCTTCCACGGCGGGCTGACGTCTCCCAGTGTCGAGCCAGCCGCTTCCACGACTGGCTGACGTCTCCCAGTGTCGAGCCAACCGCTTCCACGGCGGGCTGACGTCTCCCAGTGTCGAGCCAGCCGCTTCCACGGCGGGCTGACGTCTCCCAGTGTTGAGCTGCCCTGTCCCAGCAGCATGGCTGGAGATTCCGGGTGGTCGGGGTCCAGACCCCCAGTTTGGTATCCTGCTAATGCTAATTTGTCATTTTCCCTATTCAATCTGAAAATATGTCCAGAAAGTAAGAACTTGCAATCCTTGGTTTGATGAGTGATTTCCAGCCTTGCCCAGCAGCCTCATCGGCATCAGCGTTGGTATCCAGCGCCATCTGCTCGGCAAGCCGCAGTTTTCGATTAACATCATGCATGGCGTCGACTTTGCCCAGGCTAGCAACACCTTCACGGCCAAATGCAAGCAGTACTCAAGGGAGGGAAATCCGAATGGAAGTCCGAAGAGATTGCGCGGAAGATGATTTCTGAAAGACAAATCCGAAGAGATCCAAGGAGACCTAATGCAAATCCGAAGGTATCTAGAGGCAGCGCTGTGAAGCTGCCATGGATGAGCCACGTCGTGTCGTTCCAGGAAGTTTGGTTTGCCATTGCATTTAGCCTCGGCTGTCGAGGCCGCGAACTATCGCGACAGCCAAATATAAAGTCTCATCATACACACTGATGATTTAGGTTGGCGCTACCTGACCGCGGAGCAAGCGGTGGTCGAACAAAACGACAGCGGCGGACCTTCTTCAGAGGAATAGTGGCATAATTCTATAACAGTCTACGACTGCAATATCGGTGACAGAAGCCGGGTAGATATAGCAGAACTGTCCATGGGCAAGCCCCACTCCGGATGCCCATTGGCCATTTTGGCAATGCCGTGGGGCCAATGTGACGTCAGGTGACACGTGCTGGCTTAAATACGGGCCACTTGGTGTAAAAAGCCTCGGGAGCGCGATGGGAACCATTGGCCCGGCTGCAGGACTGAGCCGCGTCTACACGAACATGAGAACAATCGACACCGCTGCAGGACTGAGCCGGGTATACACGAACATGAGAACCATCGGCCCGGCTGCAGGACTGAGCCGCGTCTACACGAACATGAGAACCATCGGCCCGGCTGCAGGACTGAGCCGCGCCTACACGAACATGAGAACCATCGGCCCGGCTGCAGGACTGAGCCGCGTCTACACGAACATGAGAACCATCGGCTCGGCTGCAGGACTGAGCCGCGCCTACACGAACATGAGAACAATCGACACCGCTGCAGGACTGAGCCGCGTCTACACGAACATGAGAACAATCGACACCGCTGCAGGACTGAGCCGGGTATACACGAACATGAGAACCATCGGCCCGGCTGCAGGACTGAGCCGGGTCTACACGAACATGAGAACAATCGACACCGCTGCAGGACTGAGCCGGGTATACACGAACATGAGAACCATCGGCCCGGCTGCAGGACTGAGCCGGGTCTACACGAACATGAGAACAATCGACACCGCTGCAGGACTGAGCCGCGTCTACACGAACATGAGAACAATCGACACCGCTGCAGGACTGAGCCGGGTATACACGAACATGAGAACCATCGGCCCGGCTGCAGGACTGAGCCGGGTCTACACGAACATGAGAACAATCGACACCGCTGCAGGACTGAGCCGGGTATACGCGAACATGAGAACCATCGGCCCGGCTGCAGGACTGAGCCGGGTCTACACGAACATGAGAACAATCGACACCGCTGCAGGACTGAGCCGGGTATACACGAACATGAGAACCATCGGCCCGGCTGCAGGACTGAGCCGGGTCTACACGAACATGAGAACAATCGACACCGCTGCAGGACTGAGCCGGGTATACACGAACGTGAGAACCATCGGCCCGGCTGCAGGACTGAGCCGGGTCTACACGAACATGAGAACAATCGACACCGCTGCAGGACTGAGCCGCGTCTACACGAACATGAGAACAATCGACACCGCTGCAGGACTGAGCCGGGTATACACGAACATGAGAACCATCGGCCCGGCTGCAGGACTGAGCCGCGTCTACACGAACATGAGAACCATCGGTCCGGCTGCAGGACTGAGCCGGGTATACACGAACATGAGAACCATCGGCCCGGCTGCAGGACTGAGCCGCGTCTACACGAACATGAGAACCATCGGCTCGGCTGCAGGACTGAGCCGCGTCTACACGAACATGAGAACCATCGGCCCGGCTGCAGGACTGAGCCGGGTCTACACGAACATGAGAACCATCGGCCCGGCTGCAGGACTGAGCCGCGTCTACACGAACATGAGAACCATCGACACCGCTGCAGGACTGAGCCGGGTATACACGAACATGAGAACCATCGGCCCGGCTGCAGGACTGAGCCGGGTCTACACGAACATGAGAACCATCGGCTCGGCTGCAGGACTGAGCCGCGCCTACACGAACATGAGAACCATCGGCCCGGCTGCAGGACTGAGCCGGGTCTACACGAACATGAGAACCATCGGCCCGGCTGCAGGACTGAGCCGCGCCTACACGAACATGAGAACCATCGGCTCGGCTGCAGGACTGAGCCGCGTCTACACGAACATGAGAACCATCGGCCCGGCTGCAGGACTGAGCCGGGTCTACACGAACATGAGAACCATCGGCTCGGCTGCAGGACTGAGCCGGGTCTACACGAACCCTTGCATCTTGGTCACAACCGTCACAGTCCTGTTCAACGCCGGCGCGCTCGCCAACAACATCCGGTGCCACACAAGTCACGGCTCTGCTGAAGGGCTGCAGCCATACATTGACAATTCGACCACCAGCCACAGACGTCGGCAGGCTGTACTTCCATTCAGCGCTGGGCGGCGGCGCTGCAATCCTCCCCGCAATGACCTCGGCGCGTGCGCAGCATGGCGATAGCTCGGTGACCGACCTCGTCCGCGGCCAGTTCTCCCACTGCACGTCCAATGTCACTATCAACAACCATCAGTGATACCCCATATCGTGGCCAACGGATGGACGAAGTTATTCTTCTCGCAATACACGCTGAAGAAGCGCAATGTTGTTGTGTGTGTTTATTTGCTACAAGGAATGAGCGCAGACACAGTATGCCATTTCAACTTACGGTATTACGGAACGGGACGATTAGAGCACCCGTGTGCTAGCTTTGTCCCATGCGTTCGAGCGCATGCATTGAACAATATTTAAACACGGAATCACATTTGTCTCATGACCATTATCTGAGAACTACGCGCGATGACCGGGTAACTGACTACACCCCGACATCAGCCGATTTCACTTGGTCTCACAGGTCGAGACTGTCGATAACAGCCACTATACGTGGAGGGCATGTATCGTGAAATAAATAAATAAATAAATAAATAGCCAAAAAGGTAGACAAAAATAAATAGTGTGGTACCGCCGAAGTTGAAGAATGGTGCTACGTCATACTGCTTGCCCCACCTACCTGCCTAGCTGAATCCAAAGGTTAGTGGTGGTGGCGGAGAAGGCTTGACTCTCCCCCGATTGACTCTCTCTCCCTAGCCATGTGAGGGGCGGAAAGTTGTGCCGAACTGCGAGGGTTGAAGCTATTCCTGAACAGGAGCATGCCACGCTGTTCGGCGAATGTTAAAGCTCCTAGAAGTTCTAGGATAATAATAGGATAGGATTCTGAGACTTGACTGAAGTTTCAGGGACACCCATGCACTGCTGCATGAGCTGTTGTCGCCGTGCTAGAACGGCAAGAACGGCTGAATGCCATGGTCTTCAACTTCGCGAACTTAACAAGTGAAAATTATGTCACTCTATGTACTCCAATTCTGAAAGCAGAAGTGGCAGCGCACGCTGTTCAACTGCAGTGTTACATTCATTTGTCGGAGGATAACGATGGGCGGCGCGTTCGAATCCAGCCACAAGATGCTTGATTACCGGCGGTGCGCACATGGCGGTGGTGTCCCGGCTAGCAGACCCGTGGACGGGCGCTTCCCACACGGCGGCTGGCGAGGGCGGAAACGGTGCGACAGCCGTGGTCGGCCACGACGGTCGACCGCTGACCGCCGCGCCGATCGCATCGCCGCCCAGTTTCGGCGCAACTCCGGCGTCCTCTCGTGTCGCTTAATGGCCACCGACTGGACTCGGGACTGGACAGCAACAGCGGCTCCAGACGGTCCTGACGACCGCTCGCCGACCACAGGTCTCCGCCGGCGCGCGAGCGTACCGTCGTAGTGCACGAGACTGTGTCAGTCGGTTCGGTCCACCGTTACCGATGTCGGCCAGATACCGAGCGTACCGTCGTAGTGCACGAGACTGTGTCAGTCGGTTCGGTCCACCGTTACCGATGTCGGCCACGTTTCGGTCGGCCGGCAGACGGCGAGCGCCGCCGAGCGTCTCCGCCGAGCGTCTCCGCCGCCGGCGCTGGCTGTCCGTCTCGCCTGCAGACACCATTTCCGGCGGCCGGCCCGACCCAAGAGTGCCAATCAATTAGGTATGAATGATTTGAGGCGGCCGTCGGCGGCGAGAATCGATCACGGCTCTGGTCGGCCAGATACCGGCATTCGTCGCCGATGATGGCGCGTCGATGCACCGTAATGGCCGCGCCTCGCCGTAATGCGCCCAATCCGGCGCGGCGCGCCTGCCGCGCCGATATCGCGCCCATTCCGGCTGATCGTGCCTCGAGAGCTGCCAGATGCGACGCCACGCTCGCCGCAGAACGGCTGAGGAGCGATGTCCCCAACGTGTCCTTCGCCCCGTTTACATGAGCAGCGACACTTCCGACTACGATGCGATTGGGAAAGTTTGCGACAATATTGCTCGTCTTTTCGAACGGTTTCGTATGTCAGAAACCCACCTACAAGAGCGATGCTTTCGTCAGTTTTCTTAATCATATCGTTTTCGGAAGTTTTGCTACTGATATAAGTGGGGTACCTACGTACCCGGTACTCAACAGCCGTTCAGCCGGCTCATGTGGGAGGTGAAGGAGATGTGGTGATGCCAGACGATACGCTTATGCACGTGAATATGAGAACGGAGCGAGAGAGAGAGAGAGAGAGAGAGAGAGAGAGAGAGAGAGAGAGAGAGAGAGAGAGAGAGAGAGAGAGAGAGAGAGAGAGAGAGAGAGAGAGAGAGAGAGAGAGAGAGAGATAGAGAGAGAGAGAGAGAGAGAGAGAGAGATAGAGAGAGAGATAAATATAATATAAAATAAATAAATATATATATATATAATATATATATAAGAGATATAGAGATAGATAGAGCGAGAGATAGACGAGAGATAGAGAGAGATAGAGCTAGAGATAGAGCGAGAGATAGAGCGAGAGATAGAGCGAGAGATAGAGCGAGAGATAGAGCGAGAGATAGAGCGAGAGATAGAGCGAGAGATAGAGCGAGAGATAGAGCGAGAGATAGAGCGAGAGATAGAGCGAGAGATAGAGCGAGATAGAGCGAGAGATAGAGCGAGAGATAGAGCGAGAGATAGAGCGAGAGATAGAGCGAGAGATAGAGCGAGAGATAGAGAGATAGAGAGAGAGAGGTGGAGATGGATGGATAGGTGGAGGGGTGAAAAGGTGAAGAGGTGGAAAAGTGTAGAGGTGGAGTGGTGTAAAGGTGTGGAGGTGGAGAGAGAGAGATAGGTGCAGAGGGAAATATAGGTGGAGAAGGAGGGATAGGTGGACCGGGAGGGGTACGTAAAGAGGGAGGGAGAGGTGAATATGGAGCGAGCGAGAGGTGAATATGGAGCGAGCGAGGTGGAGATGGAGGGATAGGTGGAGAGGGAGGGAGAGGTGGAGAGGAAGGGTGGGGTGGAACGGGAGGGAGAGAGGGAGCGGGGGAGACTGACGCACGGCGTCTGTCATCGACACAAATTTCGTCGAATCAGCTCAGCGGGCTCCCTCCTGTAAAGCTGTTTGATCGGTTTAATAACTCAGAAGCATGAACCTAGCAGTTTTAAATCGTGCTGTGCAAGCAATTTGACGGTGGATCACCAGGCTCAGATGCCTTTTTGGCTATAAACTACTTCTTTTAATCGAGATTAGTCAGGTTGATGTGATTTCATTTCATACGGCTAGTTCGACAATAGAGCGTTGAATAGTGAGTAAGTCTGTTTCAGTGGTAGAACACGTTTCTCTATCAGTTAGAAGGATGGGACCTCGAAATTATAGAAGTACGAAAGTGCGGAGGAGGGAAAATGGCCTCCACTTGGGGAGCTGTGTTCTCCACTCCACGTTCGTACTGTTAGTTGGTACTTGCATTTGTGGCATTTGGATCCGATGTCAACCGCAGGGGAATCCCACCGGAAAACTCGCAACCAAAACACTATGGATAAGAAGAAAAGAATCACACGCGACGCCTGTCTGGCAAGGCCGGCTCTTTCCTTTTTCACAAGTAAAGTCATCACTGTCTCGCCCCCGCTTCGAGCCCAGCTCGACAGTAGTTCCGCAGCACTGCCTGTGGTGCTCAGTCGGCGTGCATTTAATGCAACGGCAGTCGGCTGGCGCGTGTGCGACGTTATGGAGATCATCTTTGTCGCACGTGATAATCGTTCACTGCTCGGAAGTTGGACGACGCTGGTGACGAGAATCTGAGAACACGAGTCAAGCACAGCGTCATCGGTGTCGAGTGCGCAGACGCACACGCTGCCTGGTCCAGAGCTGCACCGCAGGACTTCATAGCATGCTGGTCCAGAAAGGTAGCTGCAGGGGTGGTTTCAAAATAATTGAAGGGATAAATGTTTTTACGATGCCATTTTTTCCAATCAATGACCATGCGTCTCATTGAGAGGGTTAAACCTCGCCACCATCGGGGGATGGGTTCAGGTCCTCCCCAAACAAAAGTGTGGAAAGTTCTATCCCTGGGTAGTTGTAAGCTACATGTGCTGATTAGGAGCTCGGTTCAAACATGGGAGCATTACAAGTCACCACGCTAGCAGTCGCCATTGTTAACTGTACTAGGGCTGAGGAGGGTGGAGGGGAGCCATTCTGAATTTGCTTATTTCTACGGAGAACAATAAGGTTAGAATGATAACTTATCCAAGGCAGAGGACGGTCAGATACCCCTCTGTCTGTTACCTTATCCTACGCCATCATGTCTCTCCTCTGCATCCGCTGGCGGAGCCGCGCCACTTATATAGATGGGCACCGCTCTGGCCCGCGAGCTCTGCACTCTGTTGCTGATGGGCTGTTCCCTGCTACAATAACATCAGCGTCGGCAGAAGTGCCCAGCGCCGCCTGACACCGAATCCTTTATGCGCATGCACCAGCCGAATTAGCGTCTCTCCGAGTGTGACGGTCAGACAGCACAGCGGGCACGCCTCCGTGTGGCGGAGAGCGCCATTAGTGGTTGGCCGGTGGGCGGGCGGATGGACAGGCGGGCCGCCGCCGCCGGCCGCACCGCCGGCCCGCGATGCGGCAGATCGTCGTCTGACCGCACAGGCAGCGCCGCGCGAGACGCACTCGTTAATTTCAATTACAAATAGTTGCGCCGGCGGGCCGGTCGCGTTCCGCCGGCGGCAGCGGGCCGGGTAATTTGTCAGCACGCGGCGCGCCGCGACGTGTGGTTAGCGAGTCGTCCGCGAGGCGGCGCTGCCGGCGCCTGCCTGTTAGCGGCGCCCGGCGACGGCGACAGGAGGGCGCCCCGGGCGCGGACCGTGACGGCCCGTGACGGTGCGGGACGGCCTCGGTCGTCGTCGGCCGAGGCTTGACAGGTCGATGTGTGGCCGCGGCGGTCCGGCTGTCACACCGGCCGTCCTGGCCGACTGTCAGGCTTATCTCCCTTGTCTCGAGAATTGTCCCGACCAGGTCGAAGAGCCGTGAGCGTCGAATGACGGTGGCCATCATCATCACCATCATTCTCCACGGATGATATCAGGGCTGCAGCTGGTGCCGGTAAACAAGGCTTAACCTCGATCAAGGCGGCCCCTGCGCTGAATGTGGTTTTCGGAGACTTCTTCTATGGACTGGAGGGAGGTACAATATACTGCAATGCTCTTAAGACCCGAATATCGGTGTGCCCCGCAGCTCTGATGCTAAATTTCATTCGGGCGGAAAACTAGGCCTTTCAAGCGGCTGAGTCTGCACTCAAGACTGAAGGTCTTCCCACGAGTCTTACAAAATGCGGCGAATGACAGCATCCATATTTTTCTTAGATGCGTTCGCTGAGAGGTGAAAACTGGCAATGTTGCTGAGGCCGATTGTTGGTATAAAAATGCACGCCACTGCGAATGCAGCACTGCTCCCAGATGTCACCCATCTTCCATGAGTGACGCCCAAGTGGTGCATGCAGTGGCGCTGCCCCACACAACTTTCAGAAGAGTTTCATATTGTTTACTGATCCTGGCGGGGGCCAGGGATACGGGGGCGGGGCACTGGATAAAAGACCCCATGGAAGGGGTAGGGGCCCCCCCCGGGAAAGTGAGTGCATCCCCCTGCTCAACGAATTTTTGTCAGCCGGAGGTGCCCTTCGGAGAAGAATAGGCGGTCTCTTGGAAGAAAAAGGCGCCTTCTCCTGACAATAAAAGGTGCCCCTCCTTCATTGTGCTCGAGTACTCCTCTCTCCCAGCTCAACGGATTTTCAGCCGAAGGCAGCCGAAGGCCTCTGGGTGCTTAGGTACTTTCGCGGTGGCATGCTCCCCCATGACAATTACTGGATCCACCCCTGCGGGGTTTACCAATTTAAACTTGACGACAATGGCTGTGCCTTTGTTTCCAAAAGTGTGAAACGAATAAAGTCTAGAAGAGCAGATGATGATTATACGACATATTATTATACTATATTTTTAAGTAATGCAAACATTAAAATGCAACGGACCAACAAATATCACGCATTTCCACGAACTTAAACGAAATGCAAGTCCAACTGTGGAGATATAAATCGAAGAGGACGCATGTTCTCAAAGCCTCACCGCTGTCACCGGTGCACCCGGGAGTAGGTGAAAAGCAATTCCCGATCCCCAGACATGTTTGTAGGGCAGGGTTTTACAGAAATAATTGGGATGGCCCAACAATGCTAAAACTGCTGATTCCAAAATACATAGGAGGGGTTTGCCCATTCGTCTCATGGTGAAGTCTTTAATTACAGGAGAGGACCTAACATTGGGTGCCAAGGTCTTCCAAAAAGAAAAGAAATGCAACTGAACTTTTGTATCTGTGTCACGGGTATTGATTTCTGAAATTATTGTGCGGGGGAGGGGGCAAAATACATGAAGGAAATGGGCAGCCCTAAATGGATTGGTGGGGGTGGGGGCACACTTCAAAGGGGTCCCATGTTAATATGGGATTTAAATTACAGGGAAGTTTATATTATCGGGGGAGGGGAGGGAAGGGGGGAGGCCAAAATTGAGGTCGCATTTTCCCCCTTACAAGCATATAAAGCAACACCCCTGCTCTGTGTCTACATATAACTATATTTTTCAGTTCTTCTCAATCTTAACGCAATGGTATGTTTATCATGAATACTCTTGGAGTATTAAATATCATCCAAGAGCAAAAAGTTCGTCCATCCAAGAGTCTTTGGATACATGAAAATATAAGGACTCTTGGGAACATTATACGATGGTGAAAATTTGGTTCCTCGAGACTGAAACTTCCGCCTCTCCGAATTATTTCTGTTGCCTTCTGGATCCTGCACTAGCCCAAAGAACACACGCTCACTTCTTGTGTGATTTAGGAGATGTAAATATTCCGCTTGATATTTTTGGGCACACCGAACATTATTGGACATATATCATTCGGCACATTTCGCTCAGACTTCACTACTAATACCATGATCCTGACGGTGACCCTCTCTTGACCAGCAGTAGCCCTGACGCGGCCTTATCCCTTGGCCTGTTCGTCCCAAGGTTGGCTCCACGCTCTGATCCATTAGCGGCGCAGCCGACACGCCCTCTACGCCGACAATATCCAGCCGGAGCGTCTGCGGCCGTGGTATTGCACACTCAGCACCGGGATCGGGCTGGCGGCCGGCGCGCCGGCGGGCCGCTCCCCGCACCTGGAGGTTGCGCGTGTGAGCGACGCGCCCTAATCGGCGCGCCGAACCACCGGTGGCGGCCATTTTAGCTAAGCAGGTCTGGCGGCGGCCGCGTCACGTGACCACGTGAAATTAGCGAACCGCCGCAAACAGAGCGCCGCGAGCCATGGGCAGCGATCAGCGCGTCCCGGGGCGAGTACGTGGCAGCGATTGGGAAACACCATGCCGTTTATTGTCTTGCCAGGTTCGTGGGTTTGGACGCTGCAGTAGACGGACGCCCGTACAGGATTGCAACCTATCCAGAGATGCAATTATGAAGCATCCTCGAGCCTGGCAATGAGATGGGTTTCCTGCAGCTGCGAGACCAATGAGCTACCCCAGTTCATCCAGCAGCGTGCATAATAACTCATGCCCGGTGGACTTGGTCCGTATTTCAGAGTAATGCATTCCGTAGCTCATTTTCCTTGCATTTGTCACCCCAGACAGCGACCAGCATTCTCAGAACTGAGAATCGGCGGCAATATGCAAGGCTTTCGGATGGGAGTAATGCGTTTTTTTTGGCGGGTGAGGAAGGGGAGGGATTTATTACTATCAGATAGCTACTACTTGGCTCGACAATGCACTGAAAACTTCGAGGACATCCCAGCATCCACGTTTTATTCAGAAAAGATCCAGTGCACGTTGTCCAGAACATGTGAGGGAACTGGAACGGCACGGTGGTCATAGGCCAATTATTGCCCTTCTCCCGCCTGAATGCGTCGCTGAGAGAAACTGCTTCCCTCGTATTTAGTGTGGTCTTCGCCGTGCTGCTACCTTCTTTGCATCATCGTGACCGCACATCGTGCAGTCAGGGTGTGTTGCGCAGCACACCCTGAACTCGGCGGCACGGGACACCCTGAAGCTCTCAGCTGTGAGGTGGCAGCACCCTGCGGCGATGATTTATTGCTGCTTTCTAGCAGTGAGCTTCTTTTGACGTCACGCCGCGGATGTAAGGAAAAAGACATTGTTACCGGTGATTGATGTCGCCGCCATCCGCCGGTAAAAGGATCCGCACTATGCTGCCGCAATAATCCGAGAGGTTGGCGGAGATCAGCGTCGTGGGTCGGCTCGTGGTGCGTTCTGCTCCAGACAGGGTGCGCTACAACAGTGCCCGGAAAGCTCCAGCGGATGAGTAGCGATTCATGGGTATGCTTGCTTGTTGCATCTGATGTGAAGTGCAAAGCCATATACATATTGGATTCTGGTGATAAATATATACAATTGAACAAACCGTCTTGCAAGAAATTTGAATCGATAAAGCCCTTCACAGAGTGTAAGCTAATGACATTAATATTGTTTGTGTCAGGCGAGGAATGCCTTACTTTTTGGTTTAAACATCTACCTAATTTTAACAGCCTCAGACCTATGTAGTTCAATTGTGGGTTGGAACACTCCAATACAATACAAACTTCTGATATGTCATAGTCTGCTTCTGATCAGTTACCCGGTCAATTTCTGAGTGTGCCCCTCTTAGGGTGTTTATTATCTTATTTTTTATCTAATCCCATGCACCAGTCGATGCTTGCTGCAGATACTGCAGCTACTTGACGCTGATGCAGGAAACGTGCTTTCTATTGATAACAATCGATGGCATGGGACCTTATAAACAAATTACGTGACGCGCTTGCATTTTCTTGCGATCCCGGGTCGACCAGAGCCTGCACATTAACATGCTGATATTGCGATCCTGGGTCGACCAGAGCCTGCACATTAACATGCTGATATTGTGTGCCAATCGTCGATTTCGCCTATTTTTATTCTCCAACCTTTTCTTAACTATTTCTTCTTTTATTCCTGAAATACATACATATTTAAATTCCCCCTCTTCCACAAGACACAGCGAACAGCATACATCACACCCCGCTGTGGTTTCTCTGTTGTGCCTTGATCCTTTATCCATCCAACAGCCCGACATTCACCCGGAATAATTATTCTTCTGGTTGAGACACCATCCTAAAACTGTGATGTTTTAGTGGTGGATAAATTAAGAAGCTCTCGGGAGCAGTCTGATTCATCTTTCTCTCAACTACAGGCTTCTGGCATTTATTCTCTATGCTTCCCATCTCGTATTGGGATACTGACCATATGACTATACAGTACAGGTGAGGTCAAATATCCTATTTCTTAATTAATCCGTATAAAGTGCTACCTTTCGTGTAAATGGACCATGTTAGATTGCTATGAGTGGTAGGATATAGGATGTTAACTCGTCTATCTGTTCTCGAGGACCGCCTCCTTTGCGTCGTGGTATCAGCTGCCATTATTTTCAGTGATGCCCCATCGAAGGCCATCAGTGTTTTTTTAAAAATAAATATAAGTTCTCCTGTTCCTCAGTTCCCCAATATCCGATCCTTTGCGGCAGCTCCAGTTCTCACGCCAGCACAAACAACACTTCTCATGTGATGAACGTTCCGGGACCAACATGGGCTTTTCCTCCGCGTCTGCCTCTGCAGATTTAATCCCAATTCCGCCCTTAAGAAGTACCCTGCTCACAGGTACCCCACGGACGGCCAGAGTGCAGGGCCAGGCTGTCCGAAGCGCAGCGACTCGCCGTGTCGGGTCGTTGAGCCGCACCAGCTCAACAAGCCGCACCGAGGCCGCGCTTGGAGACGGCATTCATTACGACCGCGACGCCCATTTGGCTCATAAAGCCGGCACGCTAAAGTGGAGTCGGCCGGCGGCGGGCCGGCGGCGCGGCCGGCCGACCCCGGCCCGGCGCCTTCCGATTCAATTACCGTCATCGGCGCGGCCAGCCAGTTACCCGGACGCGGCGTGGAGCGCCACCTCGCGGCGCGACCGACCGCCGCCGCGCCGACACCGGGTGGTCGGGCCGTAAAAATCCCATTACAAAACATCGAGTATTCATCGGTCGCCGACTGGGTTCAATCAACCTGTTAACAAACTCCGGTCAACAGGTGCCTGTTTAGAGGATGAGGGGGGGGGTGCGGGAGGAGTCGTGGAGACTGAATATTCATGGGGCTGAATGTGGCCGCCGGACGAGCACACCGACATGCAACACGCGGCGGCGCCCTCTGAGCTATTGTGCTCTCCAAGTAGGCAGAGGCCGCCGGACGACGCCACTAACGACGGGGCCAACGTCTGATGTTTAACCCGCGTCTGCTCCCGCGGCAGAATTGCACGCTGGAACGTTTTTGCATTTTGATATAATTGGTTCACCTTTGCTTTCTGGCCTCAGCGCACTACCCATTCCTCAGTGATTGACGAGGATTGACGGAGATAGGTCATACAGTCATAGAGTTTTATGGCTTAATGAGAGCCGCAGGGGACCATCTGGGTTAAGCCCATAAATGGGAATACCACCAGAAGAAAAGAAGGATATTGAAGCCCTCTAATCAATGCTATATCCTGAGTTCTAAAGAAACTGTCTACACCATCGTGCTACCGTGGACAATCTCCTCAGCAGCATAGGTCGGTTCTGAATCCCCCGCCAGATACACCTGTTACTGGTATAATTCCCCATTTATAAGCGCGATCTAAGACGCCTTCTGGCATCAATCCCAGCACATTCACCCTAATTCCTTTCCACATATGCACATCTTGCAATACAAAATAACATGTATTGTTGGACCTAAATAATGTATCCACCCAATATTCCAGTACATTAAATGAGGGAATCTACCACAAAACCAGACAGCCCATTACATTGATCAGTCACTCTTTTTGACTTGGCGTTCAGCTGTCCTCATCTGGACTTGTCTAACCTGAATTGATTGCCCCTATGTGATTCTCTAAATAGAAGAACTTCATTCAAATTGATATGATATAATCCTTTTACTCTCTTGAGCATCGCAACCATATCACCTACTAATCTCCTACCTCCTAATCATTCTGATTTTCCTTTTTCTAGGTGAGATACCGTGTTTTTCTGCTTGAATGTACCTTGAATCGAACACTCTGAAATCAAAACCTTTTCAATGACATCAGTTCACTACCTCCCATTATGGATACAAATATCCCAAATCCAGACCCAGATATATAACCGTATCATAGTTCAAAGGCATCTGGCATTTCTCAGCCAACGTTTTAAGTCCTGTAGGTTAGCTGAATATTGCTAGATTCATCACTATTATTAGCCATTCCCAACAGTTTGATGTCAACAAATTTAGACGCCCTATTTCACAGCCATACCGCAATTTTGTTCACAAAGTCGATGGAGAGAAGTGGACCTAGAACGGAGCCCTGTTTTGCTCCACTTGGAACATCCTTTCACTGAAATTTGCATCCATTGCATACTACCCTTTGCCTCATTTCCCTTGATCATGCTTTAATCCAGCCTAAGAGCTGTCCTAGCGGTGACAACCGCCCAAGCGGCCACAGCTGTCCCAGTGGCCTGACCACAGCCGCTTAAGCAGCTACGGTCGCTAAAGCGATGGCGAAATAGACAGCCCATGAGCGATAGCTGTGATGACGGTCGCTCTTGCGGTGCCAGTTGCTTCGCCTTGGACCCGGGTGACACTGGTTAAAGAAAAAGAAAGAAAAAATAATTTGCAGGATGCTATGCATAGCTGGACTAGTTTGTTCCTAGTTCCTCCCCTGTCCCCAAATCGTGCACTTATTTTTCCCTACTGGTATTCACGCCTTATTTTGAGAAAGTATGATTTTCGTGAAGTTAGCAACAGCCACAGCAAACGCGGCTTCAGCAGACAGCGCCAGCAACAAGCAACTATGCGAACTAAATTAATATTATGGGCAAGATTTATGTAGCCATGCATGATAAAGTATTGGAAAACAAGTCACAGATAAATGCATGACTACATACATTTATTCCATGCCATTAGGTTAGGTTCAGTCGGTGCTTGTTGCTCTTGCATAGCAATGTTCCAGCAACAGACACCGATTGTAGCTAAATTCATGTCATGGAGTAAATTTATATAGCCATATATTCACATGTAACTTGCTCTCCAATACCTTATCATGTTTAGCTACAGAACTCTGTCCCATAAGATTAACTTAGTTGACATAGTTGCTTGTTGCTGGGCATATGCCCAGCATTTTGATAGCCCTTTGTAGTCGCCGTCAATCGTACAGTGTTCGACGAGGTTGCGCCGGCCTTTTCTCCCCTCCCCTTCCCTTGGATGCTGTGCCAATGATCGTGGTTATGGGTGTAGCTTTGTGTGCTTTTGGGAGGTCACTTGCCCCCCCTCCAAATGGTGGCTGTGCCGCCCAATAATTTCAACTGTTAACATGGGACCCTATGTGTTATGCCCCAATCTATTTTGGGCTCGGCCATTGCCTTCATGTATTGTGCCCCCCCCCCCACACAATTTTCAGAAATATACGCCAATGGTCGTGTTACTGCATGCAAGGCCATATACATAGCATTACGTTTCTATTGATGGATGTCTGTTGGTTGCTTGCTACTTGTGTTGATAGCTTCCGTTATCTCGGGGGCTTTGGACATTGGGATTTTGAGACAATGGGAAGCTGAATTCCAATGCAGGCTTCTATCGCCATTTCATGGGCTTTGTTTCGAGGCCATCTGCAATTCGAAATGTAGGATACTGGGTGTTGGGGATTCTGATCATAGGTGTTGGCTTTATATAAATATTGGTGTCGCCATCATGTGTTTCAACCACATGGTTTTGATGTAGGTATTGGCATACACTGAATGCTGAATTGTGAAAATTAATGGTGTTGCATCGGCAGAACCAAATGCATAAGAATGTTCACGAATGTAGAAGGCTTGTTGTGCGTTGGCATATTGAGCTACATTTTAATTTGTCTCTTTAAAGAAGAGTGGTGACCTTTCCAAATTCAGGGTGTGAATAGCAGTAGGGGGTGACCATTTCGATGTAAATTTTAGTTTTGCAAGGAGTAAGGGGTGGTTGTCGGGGTTCACCACCTTAAGCACATGTTCATGAGGTTATATGACCGTGAAGTTATCAACAGCCACAGCAGACGACTCCAGCAGTCAGCTCCAGCAACAAGAAACAATGCCAATTAAATTAATGTTATGGGACAGATTTATGTAGCTAGGCATGATAAGGTATTAAGAAACAAGTGACAGATGAATGCATGACTATATACATTTGCTCCGTAACATGAATTTATTTACAGTCGGTGTTTGTTGCTGAAACCATGCTAGGCAACAGCAACAAGCACCGATTGTAAGTAAAGCCCCATGCCATGTAAAAAGCCCCATGTCATGGAGTAAATTGATGTAGTAATGCATCCGTTGGTGACTTCATTTCCAGTACCTTATTATGCATAGCTACACAAATCTGCCCGATAACATTAATTTGCTTGGCATAGTTGCTGGTTCGTGGAGCTGACTGCTGGTGTCGTCTGCTGTGGCTGCCGCTAACTTCACGGTCATTTAGATGCCATGTATGACGTAGCGACTCCGCTGTTTATTCTTTCGCGTCTATTCCCGGTCTGCTGTACGTTCTGTGTTCCTGTGAGGCGTGCAGCCTATACGACCGTACACGACCAATGCAACCGACGCGCCCTAAGTCCAAATAACAACTTATGATGCGAATGCATACATTTGCAGTGTATTGGGGTTTATCACGCGCACCGGGGGTGGGGGATCCGCCCACACCTCATGTTTGTAAACGATATCTCATAAACGGGCGGAGATATTGTAATGAAATCTCGCCATGTTGTTAAAAATTGATACGCGCATCCTATGCAATAAAAATCGACATCTGTTGATAATATATATTAGCTGCGGGGTACAAAGTCGACCGACCGGCCGGCCACCCGGACGTCGAGCGTTCAGTCACAAATAATTCGTCAGTGTGGTGGCGCGGTGTGGCGGCCGATCTCGACCTCAGTTGACCCTAAAGGCATCAATCTAGGGTCATGAAATTTATGCTGAAGAGAGTTCACTATAGCCGTAATCTACCCCCAAATTGCGTGCTTCTAGCTGAAGTACTTTCCGAAATCTTGGGGGAGGGAGGTGCAAATCCGTTATCCGGTGCGCGCTATGTCAGAGGCCCTCCGCACGCGTGTTGATAAATTAACAATACAGTTATAGCGGCATGTCCTGCGCTTCCATTCTCTCTCTCTCTCTCTCTGCGCCACCAATCGCATTGAGACCCGGTTGTAGTCATGGTTGGAACAATGTCCTGCATTTTTGTCATTCAACACTGCCTGTCCGGAACATTATCATTTCATTTTCTCGCCGAACGATTGAATAGTGATGCATGGCAATTTGGCAATGACCTGAAGCTTATTATTGTTTGATAACGATCTGAACTTACGGTGAAGTACAAGAAGTGGTTCTGAAGTCATTGACAGAAAGGAAATTATCCTGCCCGAATTTTGAAGCTCGACAATATTGTTCATCGAATCCAAGATTCCAAAACACAAACCCAACCCTGACGGTACGAAACATTCATTGTTTTGGATGTGCACATTGTTTGAGTTAAAATGATTTCTTCCAGACGAAGAGGCCGTGAGGGCCCTATTTCACACGCTGGGAGTGGACATCACTTTAGTTGGTGTTCCGAGCTCACCATGCGTCATCGAGGGAGAGGTCGGCTCCTACAAAGTGGAAGTCGACAGCACCCACTTCGCTACCTGCAGCAGCCTTGCGTCTGTCGTTTTGATGTGGGCCGTCGCCCACACGGTGTTTGCAGAGGTGGTGCGCCGCCGTTATAAGGCGACATTCACGTTCCTATGCTCCTATACGCTCGATATGGATGACGCGACGACAATCCCGAAGGTGTGCCCGAAAACCGCAGCGTATCTGGGCATCCACTGAGCCTGCTGTCCATGTCGCACTTGTATGATTTCATCAATTGCATTATTCATGAAGACGCGTAACAATTACTTAACAATTATTGTCACGGTTCATTGGAGGGTGTTAGAATGTACAAAGAACGTGTAGAACACAATTTGGAAGACGAGATGTGTTGGGTGCGAATATCCGTTATTTTATTGTCACAATATGTCGGTTAAAAGACAAACCTTTTGTTTGATTTTATCCGTTCAGTTCAGTTTGGATGGAAAGTGACAGCTGTTATTTGTGGTATAATTTTGCCACCATCACACTTAATGTTCGCCAGTTTTTGAAATTCCAGTCGATCACATTCGGAAAACTTATTTCCTTCTCATCACAATTGATGCGACGACACGTAACACCTTGCTGCTGCTCCCAGTATTTGCTTTGTCGTACTCCTGCTAACGCACAAAAATTACCTGCAGCAGCGGGTCACCCGAGAGCATCCACCGTCTGCAGCCTGGTATGTTCAGGTGGTGTGTGGTGAAATGTTCCACGCATTCTATTTCCCAAATAGTTTATGT
The DNA here is from genome assembly GCA_034440615.1 of Ashinkailepas kermadecensis. NCBI lineage: Eukaryota > Metazoa > Arthropoda > Thecostraca > Neolepadidae > Ashinkailepas > Ashinkailepas kermadecensis. The sequence goes on along the minus strand of JAOTOM010004673.1, from coordinate 372,919 downwards.
ACTTTTTTCATCATGGATCGGACCCATGGATACCCTTCACAGGCTCGATACGTCTGGAAATAATGCAGTAAGGATTTCTTGTGTGTTTTTTTTTGTACAATTACTAGTCTTATTTCCAAGATCGTCTAAATCGCTATCCATATCCGCAGTTAATATTACAAACCAAGGCAAAAAACTCACCAAGTTATCACATGGCTGCCTCCTATGTACCGTCTGTCACTCGGTGGATTGCGGACCTTAGGAGGGCGTCCGTGGTGGTCCAGGCTGACATGCACAGATCAAATTATCTGTTTTAGAAATAGAACGCGTGAACCATTCCATCACACTTCATTTGGGCATACCTTAGGTTACAGACGGTGGATTCTCTCAGGCAACACGTCGCTCCAGGCAATAGTGTGTGCAAGCGGATAAATGTACGACGTGAAGCAAACATTCCAAATATCCGAGCATGTTGCATGAAATAGATAAACATTCCAGATGGGTAGTTTTTCGGAACAAAATATGGTGTTTTCGTGATGCCATGCAACGGTGTCCGAGACTGCACTGGAGTTTCTCGACTGAAGCGTGCGGTGCCCTCATGACGCCTTCCAATAGCATCATAAACCATTTACAGTACCACATTAAAAACATGTGGTGCTCTTGTGAAAGCCCACAATAGTGTCTGGACCTCAGTAAGGTTCTCGGATATTCTTGAAAGGGTGTCAGTCAAGGTTCTTGGAGAAGTTTGAGCAATCCTCTTGACGCCACACGACTATCTCGGAAACCGGCCAATATTCTCGGATGAGAACATCTCTCTTGCGAACCTTGAGGTTCCCATTTGAGAACTTGTGGTGCTCGGACGAAGCCTTCCAGTGGTTTTCGAGACTGCCCGTAGCTCTCAAATGTTTGCATCTTGTCAGTGTCCAGCAACGAAATTCAATTATTTGAGATTAGATCGCTTTGCTGAGAATACAAAGCAGATAATAGGACGTTCTTGGGATTTCCAAATATACTTGAGGGCCATTATACATGGAGCAAATGAATGGGTCGTATGAAACTAATGAGACTGCTATTCACTTAACTGCTAGAGAAGTGTGGGCTTGGGTGTGGGCAGACGAAAACGATGCCTATTGTTCATTTATTTATTCACGGGAGAAAAGAACAAGAATAAAAAATCCGCTGACGAGTAGATGATAGTGTCTTAATCATTGTACTGAAAATGTTCGGAACTGAGAATGTGTGGAATTGAGAATGTCTGATCTTCAATGTTTTGGGAATAGGAAAAGTGCATTAAATACCTCTTTTTTGCTTCGTATAAACCAATACTCGAATTGTTTTGAGGGGCGTTGCACAGCGCCTTCTCTGGCATGTTGCCTGGGAAGAGGATAACCGGACAAATGTACGCAAAGCAAATGTACGTATGGAAATTGTACATATGCGCAAATGTACATAATCGCAAAAGTAGACATGCACAAATGTACGTAAGTGTAAATATACATAAGCGCAAATGTGCACAAGCGCAAATGTACGAAAGCGCAACTGTACGTACGCGCAAAAGTACGTATGCGCAAATGTACGTATGTGCAAAAGTACGTATGTACAAATATACGTAAGCGCAAATGTACGTAAGCGCAAAGGTTCGTAAGCACAAAAGTACGTATGCGCAAATGTACATTTGCGCAAAAGTACGTAAGCGCAAATGTACGTATGTGCAAAAGTACGTATGCGCAAATGTACGTAAGCGCAAACGTACGTATGCGCAAATGTACGTGAACGCAGATGTACGTAAATGTAGCAGTACGTAAGCGTACGTAATGTACGTAATGTAAAATGCACATATGAGCCAATGCACGTACATTTAGGCATAAATACATTTGCATTGTCACACATTTGCTCGTACGCACTTTTCGTATGTACATACATTTCGCATGTACGTACATTTGCACTAGCGTATATGGGCTCATACGTACATTTGCGCTTACGTACTTTTGCGTTTACGTATATTTGCACTTACGTACATTTGCGCTTATGTACATTTACGCATACGTACATTTGCACATACGTACAATTGCGCATACGTACATTTGCGCTTACGCACTTTTGCGCATACGTACATTTGCGCTTGCGTACTTTTGCGCTTACGTACATTTGCTTACGTACTTTTGCCATACGTACATTTGCTCTTACGTACATCTGCCAAACGTCCATTTTCCAAACGTGCTTTTGCACTTTCGTACATCTGTGCTTACGTACATCTGCCATACGTACTTTTGCGCATACGTACATTTACTTACGTATACTTGCTAACGTACATCTGCCATATGTACTTTTGTCCTTACGTACATTTGTCCTTGAACCTGGGAAGAGGGGCGTGATCCCCAGTCATACTCACCCACTCCCCCAGCCAGTGACCATTCCCCAATTGCATCGGCATTACTGGGAGAAGTGGTGGCGGCGTTTGGTTGGCTCTGTGGTGGTCCCGCAGTCGCCAAAGAACGCCTCCTCCAGGAAAAAAATACAGCAGAGGATGTGCTATTGCATGGTATCGTTAGGTGGGGAACTGGTAAGTGTTTGGTAAGCGGATAAGCTAGTTGAGATTAATTTCCAATTTCCATCATAACAATCGTAACAATCATAACAATCATAACAATATCGTGGGGTACAAATACATCTACTTTTGTCTTATGCCGTATCATTTTACGTTCCCAGTGGTTCTTCTTGTCGCAATCACCTTGAGTTACGGTCACCACATTACATGTAGCGTGGCCCGTAAACATCATTTGACACCAGCAATCGTTGGGTTTTGCCGTCGAGTGTTAATTGGAATAGGCATCTAGCACCCGCACAACGGGCAACTGGTACGATGTCCCATTGCACCCCACAATTCTGAAGAGAGCAAAGGGATTCAGTCCTGACATCAGTTTTTTGCACGAACATATCTTCTGCAATATGCAGATGAACTATCATTGTCTTTGCTACATTAAGCCTTGATTTAAATTCTTATATATATATATATATATATATATATATATATATATATATATATATATATATATATATATATATATATTTATATATATATATATATATATATATATATATATATATATATATATATATATATATATATATATATATATATATGTATATATATATATACATAAATACACAAATATATATTGATGACATATATATGTAAGACAGTTAATTTCATGGCCGAAGCTAAACCTTTTGGGAACCAATAATCATTGGTCAGAGCCTTCAAGGAGAAAAGTATGCTATGCCACCAATCACGTTTTGTACTGTCCACCATTCAACTGGTGATCCATTGTCGGCGCTGCGGCCAGGATGGCTCCGCTGGTGGCGGATGACCTCGTCGCCGGTGCACTACAGTGTACACCTGCCTCCGGGCGGATACCATCCTGTTAGCAGTGGCGGCGTTCCGCCAGTCACGCTCGGAGCTGGACGCCGGCCGACGAAAGGCATCCGGCTGCAAAAACAATTCGCCCGATTTTTCTGCCGGCAGGTGGTACCAATATCGCGGCGGTAACAATGTGACCGCCGGCCGGGCGGCGGCGCCGGCTCGTTTGAAGGCGGGTCGACGCGGCGGGCGAAGCCAGTCGGCTCCGGCCGCGCAGAAAGGAGCGTGCTGTGCCGGGCCGGATCCGCACAATGCGCGCCATCCGTTCTGATTTCTCACGCCCCGGTACCGATCATCAGCGCGTCCACGTCACGCTGACATTCGAGGGCGTGGCAGGCGCAGCGTTGAGCCACTCCCGGACATGTGTCTTGCCCACGTAGCGTTGCTGTTTAACGGCCGAGGCATCGAAACGTAGGCGCAAGCCATGAGTTGGTGCTGTGCCCGAGGCAGAAGACGGTTAGCCGCGTATAGCATGTAATTTTGTTGAACCTTGACACTGTTACTTTGGGTAACGACCCATCTTCGGTGCCGAAAATGACGGGTACGGTGTTGTTCTTGTCTCTGCATCCCCTCCCATTAGTCCATTCAATTTATTGCCGACATGCACTGAGGTTGAGCACGGGCATGTTCTGCCGGGCGTAGTTTGGTGGCCACCCCGAGGCCGGTCCTCCCAGCTCGTCATGATGCCACGCTCTCCATCTCGCTGGCGGCGGCCGCGACACGCTTTGTTTGGAGGCACCACGGGCCGCACGGGACCCCACACGACCATCACGGCGCCTGCTATTAGAGCGGGCCACCAATATCGCCCTGCGCAAATGAGCCCCAGTCACCTGGGTGACACATGAACAGTAGAAAAATCGCCGCCCCGTCAGTGCGGGCGTCCGCCGTTTGTTGGTGCCTTTGAAGTCGCCGGCGGCGGGAGGAGGAGCGAGGGGAGGGGAAGTGACGCCGTCACGCCGCGCACCCTCCCCTGTGTAATGCCTTGTTTGTCGTTTCACTAATTAGCGGGTGCGAGCGGGTCAGGTACATGTAATGCGGTCTGGGCGGCCGGCCGCCACCGCAGATTGAATCAAACCGCCCTGCGCGCCGGTGTGATGATGGGGAGTTGGAGACCCAGCCGAGTAGGCGGGGGTGCAGGTCGTGCGCGCTGTGGAGGCTCGATCACTTTGAATGTTGCCACAGCACCTATCGGTTGGGAAGGGTACGCTTGGTGTTTTGAGGAAAGCCGAGCACGCACGTCTGGTACGCTTTCCCCTCGGCGCAACGCATGTGCAGGCAGATTTATCACCAGTATGTGCTTGCCTATGCTGCTTCAAAAAGATTAGATCATGATGCGGATTTTACGGGAGGTCTGATCCTTCGTCTGTGGTGGAGTTTGCTCATTGTCAGTTTCTTCTGTAACGATCGTGTATACTGGCACTGCAACCGAGGCCACAGTCGCGAAGTCGTGGTGGGCCGGTATGAAATTTGTCAGCAGTTCCCCTACATAAAGAGGATAAAAATGAGAGCAATCGTCGCTAAGTAGGCCAAATCCCGGTGGGAACACCTCCCTGCCTTGCTGGATGGCAACGATGCTCAGTACCAAAGCCTGCGAGCCATCCGTTCTCGGGTGTGGACAGAGTGCCGGTGACTCGGACCGAGACATCTCATCTGCTGGACCGCGGCGGACACCCCAGCACCACCTGCCGCGGACCGAGACATCTCATCTGCTGGACCGCGGCGGACACCCCAGCACCACCTGCCGCGGAACGTGACGTCTCATCTGCTGGACCGCGGCGGACACCCCAGCACCACCTGCCGCGGACCGTGACGTCTCATCTGCTGGACCGCGGCGGACACCCCAGCACCACCTGCCGCGGAACGTGACGTCTCATCTGCTGGACCGCGGCGGACACCCCAGCACCACCTGCCGCGGACCGAGACATCTCATCTGCCGGACCGCGGCGGACACCCCAGCACCACCTGCCGCGGAACGTGACGTCTCATCTGCCGGATCGCGGCGGACACCCAAACCGTCACCACCATGCCGAGTAGTGCATGCTACCTCGTCCTGACCGCGGCCGTCGCTAGACCATGGCGTCACACTGGCCGAGTAGTGCATGCCACCCCGTCCTGACCGCGGCCGTCGCTAGACCATGGCGTCACACTGGCCGAGTAGTGCATGCCACCCCGTCCTGACTGCGACCGGCCACCACCATGGCGTCACACTGGCCGAGTAGTGCATGCCACCCCGTCCTGACTGCGACCGGCCACCACCATGGCGTCGCACTGGCCGAGTAGTGCATGCCACCCCGTCCTGACCACGGCCGTCGCTAGACAATGGCGTCACACTGGTCGAGTAGTGCGTGCCACCCCGCCCTGACCTCTACCGACCGCCTCCATGGCGTCAGCCTGGCCGAGCAGTTCCGGCGGCGGCCGTTATCGGCTATCAGGCGGTGTCGTGTTTGCATGACACACACACGGCCGCGCGCGGGCCGCGCGTGACGGCCGACACGGCCGTGCGCGGGCCGCGCGTGACGGCCGACAGGCCGTGCCGGGCCGCGCGTGACGGCCGACACGGCCGCCGCCGACCCCGGGTCGATAACGAGCCGCCGCTCACCACATCTCGGCCGTGGTGCGCCGTTGTCACCTGCAGACGGGCTCCGTGGTGCGAGCCGAACTTTGTCAACGGTGTGATCACAGGCTGGATGAGAATACGCAATGCTTGAGTAGGTACTGGCCAGGGCGGTCCATTACGTTTTGGCAAATATTGTTAGGGCACTTTGATGTCTTAATGGATCGTCATGCTAGTTGAGAGGTTGTGTGTGTGCTTGCGTGTGTGTGTTTTTATCTGCTGTTTCTTCGTTGGTATATGGTCGTTGTATTTTATAAACGACTTTTTAACCACTCAATTGAATGCATGCACTCCATGTATTTAATAGATCTAAATCAGCAGACAGGAAACACGCAGATACAAGGGAGAAATGATCAAATAAAATTCAACCTGCGCAAGTCAAGGAATTTCTTATATTTACAACTGAAAACTGGTGATGAAAGAGATATAAGCTTACACACGTGGAATGCATGCTTTTCTGCCGATGTCTGGAGTTGCCACATGGCTGTTTTAATACCGGACAGGGGGAAATTATGTTTAGCATTTTAGGTTACTGTCAGCGTATTCACACGCACTTAACATATTGCTGGACATGATTGAAATGTACCTTTGTCTTCGTTTTGGGAAAAAACAAGACCGTACAAATTTAATGCAAAAACATTACATCGAGCGTTGTGTTGGAAAAAAAACATCGGCCGCAGCCGTCCTGTTATGTTTGGAGGCGGATCTTCAAGATGATTCGGTCCCAGATAAGAGCTCGGAAACTAAGACAGCTATTAATATTAAACGTTCATGGTAGGCGGAGGAGGATCATCGAAAATGCTACGTGCCATCACCAAGGTAACAATTTAAGACGATCCAAGGTTAATCGCGATCAAAATACATCAACTGCCATTTTGGAGAACCTTGAGACCTGCATTGAATCTGTTCGAATGGAAATTATCTTCTGTATTAAGTATTCCACAAGACTTACAATATCTCAAATTTGATCGGGTCGGAGCTGGATGTCCACAGCATTACGGACACTGCAACCGTAACACCAGCTTTGATTTCGGTTTGATTTTAGGAAATCAATTTTGACTTTGAAAGCCATGCTATCGGTGAGTCACCACGTAATCTTCACACTTGTAGGTTTTTCTTTCGCTACTATGGCGTGTGGAGCTGACGGGAGTGACACTAATATTCTAAGGAATGTGTTCATGAGCCTGCCGTGCCGCTTGAAATGTTGGGTTGCTTTTCCCGGGAATAAAGAGTTTCCTGAACAATGGAAGCAGGAAAGCGTGATTCATGTGCATAAATAACGCGACGGAACCCTACCTGAAAATTATAGGCCTGTCCCACTGTCATCACTTAATGTTCCAACGCTTTAGAGAGAGCGGTATGCGATTGTCTGTTTGAACACTGCTGACCTTTTTTACTCGCGGAAAAGCATGGCTTTTTATCTGAAAGATCGTGTATCACCAATTTTACGCACTTCCTGAAACATGACTGGAGTTCCATTGCTAGTGGTGCTGACACCAGTGTTATTTATACCGACTATTTTTCCGCATTTACCAGTGTGACAAACTCATGCTTTGCAAGCTGCGAAATTCTGTCAGCCTTACTGGCCGTGCCTTCTCGTGTTGTTCTTGTTATCTTTCCAACCGGACCAAACGCGTCATAGCAAACGGCAAACAGTCTTACTGAACTTCGGTTTCGTGCTGGGTTCCAGAAGGGTTTGTATGTTCGCCGTCGACATTCCCATGCACATGCGGACAAGCTGCACACTCTGTGCTGATGATATTAAGCTGTGCCATCGTGGCGCATGTTTTGACGACTGTTTGACATTGCAACGGGATGTTGATCGCTTGGCTAGCTGGTCTCACGCCTGGTACCTGAAGTGCAATCCAATTAAATGCAATGTTATTTGCAATGTGCGCAAATCGCTTATTTTTAGTCCAAGCTAGTTAGATCAGAGTAATTTAAGCGTCGAACTGAGACACACGATCTAGGAGATATTCTTGACTCAAAACTCAATCTTGCCAGTCACTTGGTCTCAATCTGCTCGAAGCCAAGGCGAATACTTGGACTTACTATTCGAAGCATGCAACATGCGTGCCCTGCTCTCAAATCCGATTCCGATTCAAGCCTTTGCTTAGTGCATTTAATGCGCGTGTTCGTTCCGTTATCGAATATGCATGGTTGTCTGTTCAGGAGCGGCGGTGTCTTATTTTCAGCAGTTTCATGTATACAGCATATGTTCCTCATACGGCTGGCCTACCACTCAGACAAAATCTCCAAGGATTTGAGTCATAGCTAGCTAGTAGACCACGTTAATGTACCTTCCGCAAAATTTCGCCTTTGCCAACAGAACCTAATGTCCTTACATGGGTGTTTAGCGGCCGCCTTGAAAACCCTACCTTGCTCGCATCATTTAACATATCCGCTTCATCCAGACGATTGAGACATCTCACCCCCTGGCACGCTTCTTTAGCACGTTTAAACACCATTAAAATAGCCGTTTTCTTCGCATTCCGGCTCTGTGTAACTCACTCCTGGCATTTACTCCTAACATTGACTGTTTTATGTGCTCCCTCTTCAAAGGCTAAGTCTGTGGTGCGCCAATACTCGGTCAAGGCCGGTGTCTTTTAGCGGCCATTCCCCTACTTGCAGAGTAGCAGCGAGTTGAAACAATATATATATAAGCCGGTGTGTGTTTGTTGGGGGAGGGGCACGATGGCCACGAGCCGTATGACACCCGTCTGTCTCTTGCTTGGGTCTCGCATGCTGCAATTCAAAGTATTTATGCCGACACGTAGTGTTTACTATTGTATTATTTACATTACATTACCTGTTTTTGGTATACTTTCCTCTTGGTGCTGATCTGGAGACTAGAATAAACAAGGAATCAAGCTTCTTGTACTGATATATGTAGAACCCAATCAACTAAATTCTGGAAAAATAGATGAAGTCGGATTTACGCACTGTACCTTTTCCGGCTATTATTTATCCTGATACTTTGAATCCCTCACTGATTCAATTGTGCTCCCTAAATATGCGGATATATTAAGCTATTAATATCGAATGAAATTGGTTACCTCTAGTCCCCGCTATTCTGTGTGAAACTCAATATAGTTCCGTCGAAGAAACCGAAACGTGACTTATCATGGCTAGCCATACAAAGCCTTTGCCTTTGCCATTGCCTCTTATGAAACAGTGTTTATGCAACCCATTATCGCGATCAAGTTGAAAACGGCATCATCTGGCTGACATGACATCCAGTCCTCGGAGATTGCTCGGAGAGACGTTGGATTACCAGCAAAGCTAATATATGATAAGGGGATATCACAAGGGGATATGATAAGGGGTGGTACTACATGATATGATTAGGGGTGGTATGTACCATTTGCAATTGTGCATATCATTGTTTTATCAATACACGTAATGTGTCATGAAATACAAGGCCGGTTTCACGAGCCGACCTTGTATGGCTTGAATGTCGTCTACGGTTGTTATAGGGTCTCATGAGATCGGCTCAGACAGTTCGTGGTTGAATGGAGTATGGTGCTACTGCTACGAAAACTAGTGCTGGCTGAGTTTTCCATAGCATTCTCTACCATTCCAATGCAAATTGGAACAACGCATGCCTGTTTGCTGAGCCGTGCAATTCATTGACCCTTGGGTACACGTGCATATTGATGCTTCCGGAGTTGGGGAGGGGATGGGTGCTGGTTCTGATTACAATGCATGAAATACTAGAAAATATCAACATTTCGCTTCATCTCTTACTGTGATGAGGTATTCCATATCCCTTTGGATTTATTGTTTCGCCATACATGGGCTGAATACTTTTAGAAATGGAGACATAGTGAACGGTAGGCGTGCATTTTAAAGTTGTCCATTAGTGCGTGCGTAATGTGAGGCTGTTTTATGAATGGATAAGATCATGACATTAACGATTTATGATCGAGGGAGATATTAGAAAAGAGCAGATGACCTGAAATGCAGGCATTCCATTTGACAGTCGTGCATTGTTCGTGGTGCAATTGCAATTTGACAATAGCCGTTTTTACGGAGATTTTTAATTCACTTTTAGTAGTCTTTTTAAGAGTATTTCTGGATTTTGCATGCAATTCACAGCCATCCGGTTTGTATGATGCAGTAAAGGCAGTCTTTTCAGCGCTGAAATACATGTGTATTACCATTACTCTAGCTCTTTGGACATGCTTTGTAATATTTTATCGGCTTAATTGGGACAAGTTTAGATGGAAGTAGATTCAACTACAAGTAGTACAAGTATTAGTACAAGTTTAGATACAAGTAGATTTCAAGCCTGGTTCGTCCATTCGTACCAAAACAAAGGTCACCGTATAGCCGGGGAATTTTGGAGAATCACACATGTGCTATCATAATAGATTCTATTGTCTGGTCTCAAGCCATAGTTCTAAACGGATCCAATTTGCTAAGCCCTCCCGGCCCGCACCCATGCCCATGGGGCCCGAGTCCTATATGGTAGACCCGCCAATTTTTGTCATGGATGTATCCCATACCCAGCCGGGCTCCGTCACGAGATATAAGATATTTATGGAAATTCCAAGTTATCATGATCAATTTGGTATGGTCTTGTATGCTCACAATGATACGGCGTCAATCACCAGCCACTACACCACGCCCGATAATACATTCATACTCTATCCGATCGGGTTCCCGTGTGTAATCGAAATGTTTTGCTCTTGACGTCGTTCGCGTTTTCTGTTATGTCGTGACCTATTTTGTCTGTAGTATTCCGTTTTGACTTCGCTCTTGCCTGGCGGAAGACCAATATTCAGAACCGAACGTTCCACGCATGCAGTAGCCCTGTTTTGTCACGAGGTGAAACCGTGTATAATCTTCATCACGGTTAAAAAAGGCTTGGCGCGAAATATATCCGAGTGATCAAAGGTACTTTTGGACTATTTGATAATCTGATTATAATGAGCTTCAAATCAGTACTGATCATGCTACTTGCCAAAATGCTCAACACAGTGCGTAAAGAGATAACTACTTTTGAACGCTCCTTTAGCACGTGTAAACACCAACAAAATAGCCGTTTTCTTCGCATTCCGGCTCTGTGTAACTCACTCCTGGCATTTACTCCTAACATTGACTGTTTTATGTGCTCCCTCTTCAAAGGCTAAGTCTGTGGTGCGCCAATACTCGGTCAAGGCCGGTGTCTTTTAGCGGCCATTCCCCTACTTGCAGAGTAGCAGCGAGTTGAAACAATATATATATATATATAAGCCGGTGTGTGTTTGTTGGGGGAGGGGCACGATGGCCACGAGTCGTATGACACCCGTCTGTCTCTTGCTTGGGTCTCGCATGCTGCAATTCAGAGTATTTATGCCGACACGTAGTGTTTACTATTGGTTTTTTTTACATAGCATTGCCTATTTTTTGCGTACTTTCCTCTTGGTGCTGATCTGGAGACTAGAATAAACAAGGAATCAAGCTTCTTGTACTGATATATGTAGAACCGAATCAACTAAATGCTGCAAAAATAGACGAAGCCGGATTTACGCACTGTACCTTTTCTGGCTATTGTTTATCCCAAATACTTTGAATCCCCCACTGGTCATGTAAGCTCACAATGATACGGCATCAATCACCAACCACTACACCACGCCCGATAACACATTCATACTCTATCCGATCGGGTTCCCGTGTGTAATCGAAATGTTTTGCTCTTGACATCGTTCGCGTTTTTATGTCGTGACCTATTTTGTCTGTAGTATTCCGTTTTAACTTCGCTCTTGCCTGGCGGAAGACCAATATTCGAAACAGAACGTTCCATGCATGCAGTAGCCCTGCTTTGTCACGAGATGAAACCGTGTATAATCTTCATCACGGTTAAATATAGCTTGGCGCCGAAATATATACGAGTGATCAAAGATACTTTTGGACTATGTGATAATCTGATTATAATGAGCTTCAAATCAGTACTGATCATGCTGCTTGCCAAAATGCTCAACACAGTGCGTAAAGACATAACCACCTTTGAACCAAATGTTTCCATGAACATGCCAAAATAGTCATCAAAATAGTCTCTAGTAGTGACAGGACACATCTTATTATATTGAATCAACGAGCTAGCTGATCTATTCGTCCAATATGGAACACGAACTAAGACATACTTTGCTGAAAGTGTCACGAAGCCTGCGCGAAAATTCCCCAAATGTGACTGGGTTATGTGGGCATGCTCACCAGGCTTGGCGTACTGTTAGACTGGAGGCAATGCTCGGAAACACTGATCCTCATCGGCGATATGTCATGAACAGAGTTTTGCGGTGTGCAGTAGCAATGTATCAAAATGTACCCGACTTAAACTTTCGTATCTCTTTATGTGCAATTGTTGAGCGGCTCGACTTAACTGCCTGTGGGCTCGTTGAGCGGCCCGATTTGACTGTCTGTGGGCGCGACTTTACCGCCTGTGGGTTGTTTCAGCGGCTCGACTTTACCGCCTGTGGGTTGTTTCAGCGGCGCGACTTTACCGCCTGTGGGCTGATTCAGCGGCTCGACGTGACTGCCTGTGGGCTGGTTCAGCGGCTCGACTTGACTGCCTGTGGGCTGGTTCAGCGGCTCGACTTGACTGCCTGTGGGCTGGTTCAGCGGCGCGACTTTACCGCCTGTGGGCTGATTCAGCGGCTCGACTTGACTGGCTGTGGGTTGTTTCAGCGGCTCGACTTGACTGCCTGTGGGCTGGTTCAGCGGCTCGACTTGACTGCCTGTGGGCTGGTTCAGCGGCTCGACTTGACTGCCTGTGGGCTGATTCAGTGGCTCGACTTGATTGTCTGTGGGCTGGTTTAGCGGTTCGATATGTGTAGCTGTTTGTGTACTAATTCAGCCACTCGGCATGTCTCCTTGACTACACTTATTCGGAGACCCGTGAACTCCAGTTCACATCGTGACTTCAGCATCCAGCACGTGCACAATCGTGTATGACGACAGCGCGTCTGACCACGGTAAGGATTGTAGCTGGAGCCCATGGGTGTAGCAGCATCCCAGAAATTGAGGGGGAGCAGATTCTTAAGCCAATTCTTTCAATTGAACACCATGGGATTAATGGCTAAAATGGGAGAATTTTGGGAGGTGGCATGGTTCCCATCACCCCCCCCCCACCCCTGTTCCTATACCCATGCTGAAGCCGTTCTGTAATGGAATGAAATGAACATTCCTGCCACTGTCCAGCCTGGTCCAGAATGCCGACTTAAGCTGGGGTGCTCTCGTTAACGGCTGATCCGAGCCACTCCGATCCACGGCTATAAAACCTAGTTCGATCTATCTTTGACGCTGGGCGTATCGATGTCCTGGGCAGACGTCCCGCGACTGGCAGGGGATAAGCTTCGTGACAGAGTTACAGCTGTACGCTTGTAAGGTGGTTTGATAGCGGGCACACTCCGACGTCCAGAAGCCGTGTGGGCTGATCCAGGCCCCGCTCAATGGAGACAAGTGGCACACCCAAGGGGTGACAAAAGGGGCTGTGGCGCCCCGAACATATTACACCTCTTAACGGAAATAAAATATGCGTTTCCCGTGGGAATTCGGCAGAAAGTTCAGTTGCGGTGGCTCAGTCGGTAGGGCATTGAACTCATGATGGCGAGCTTCTGGGTTCGGTCCCGGCAACCGGTGGGATTTCCAAGCTCACACGTGTCCAATGGCCGCAGGAGGTTGGCGACGCCATGCGACCTTGCAGCATGGATGTAACTTTATTGCAAGCCAACATCGCCCTCAATGCCGGCTTCCCCAAATAATTTTTATTTTCCCATGGAATCCTATGGGCGGGACCTTTGATCGAGGTCGTCCCTCCACTTCCGTCCATGTCTTGCCCCCCCCCCCTCCCACAATGATATTCAGAAATTGACACCCATACCTATCACCGGAGTGCGTCATAAAGAAACCAAGATTCTTGTCATTCATTGTCTTACATATCCAGGCCAGCTTAAATCACACAATGAAAAGTATTTTGCTGAAGAACAGTCTGAACCGGCCAAATTTAGCCTTCGAAGTGCTCGAAAATCCAGCTAGCTGACTGTCGGTGTCATTTGGTTAGCTTTCGGCCTGCGGTTGCCTGCGTGATCTGGTTATCTTCGCGCTTCCTGTGTTTCGGAAAATAGGACAAAAAGGCGACAAGCCTCATACCTTGCTCGCATGCTAATGTTTGGGGCGATGGCACTCCTTTCATGCCGGCTTGCTTCACCTCGTGTACCCAGCGAACGTTTGCTGCGCTGGAATGCCACCTGCGCCGTCCAGGAATGCCACGAAAATATTCGCTATTTGAAGGATAGGAGTTTCACACCTTTTTTTATAACGCGGTTGTTACATAACATAAGTTATGTAACAACCGCGAATTCGACTAAGTTGATCATGCAGTGATGCGTAGTGGGGCATGCTACTCAAAGCCAGTACAGTCAGTCAAAGTGAAACGAACAATTTCCTTTCTTCTTACCTCAGAATGTTACTATTCATTTTTCTCACCTCCTTGTAACATCGAGATCTGGAGATAATCAGTTGCCCGGCAAGCTTAGCCAACAAAAAGGCGTTAGTTTCTCTTATTAACTCATTCAAGTTGGAATTCACCATTTTTAAACACGCCATACGCTTCTTCGGCAGCACTTTTCCATCACGAGCGGTGTGGTAACGAGCAAATTGGCCGAGCGCGGACCTCCGGTGGAGGCGGCTGCCGCACCACGGCCCTGGTGCACGTTCGTGCCAAGGTCACGGCCGCGGCTGAGCTGTGCTTAACATGTGTCTCGCCGGCGTCGCCGACCTCCATTTCCCGGCAGGCAGCCAAGGTGTAACTTACACTGACACGATGTCGTTTGGAGGGAGAGGCGCTGATGCATGGTGCCGGCGCATCCGGGGCGGACACGGCCAATTGGTGCCGCCGACAGTGCACCGTCCTGAACCCGACCCCGGCGGCCACATTGTTTGGAGCGCGTGAAAAAATAATGCCTTCCATCACACCTCGCCGCTGACGTCATCCCGGCGCTGGCCCTGATTGGCTCGGCGGTGGATAATCCCGGCACTAACTCCGCCCCCACTTCAAGTCAAGTCATTTACCATGAAAATTAGTAGCGGTCTTTTGTTTTGCCGCCCGCACCGCGGCGTAGCGCCGCAGGTGTGGGCAGTTACTGCGCTTGGATGGTTCACCCGACACGGAAAGCCCTCCTGCTCTAACGTAGCATATCAACCGTCCGTAACTGATCAGCTCTACCGTAGCGTATCAACTGTCCTTAACCGATCAATTCTACCGTAGCATATGATCCATGCGTAACAGATGAGCTCTACCGTGGCATATCAACTGTCCATAACCCATCAGCTCTATCGAGCATATTAATTGTCCGTAACCGATCAACTCTATCGTAGCATATCAACTGTCCATAACTGATCGACTCTACCGTAACTCAGCGAATCTACCGCAACTCGTCAGCTCTATCGTAGCCTATCAACCCATGAAGTTTGGTATACCAAAGCTCATCAGCTCTCCACGTAACGCACCAACTCTATCGTAACTCATCAACTCAACTCGCTATTTGCACCGAAACGTGTCACCTCTACCGCAACTCATCAACTCTACCGCAACGAGCCAACTCACACCTGTACGGTATACTGCGAAATACCAGCTCTGGTGTAACTAAGCCGCCATACATTAACTCACTAAATGTACAGTAACTATGCCACAATATACTGCAGTAGCTGTAGGTGTAAGGACGGTGCAGAGGAGACGTGTTCCCTGCGGTATGCTCTCAATGCTGGCCTGATGCCCAATATTTGTGGGAAGTGCTAGCTCCTCACTGTCTTCCATATAACTATAGTCTTTCGGTTAAATTTGTTTCTTGCAGATTTCACTCCCCCCTGAGAAAAGGAACGCGAACTACAATGATGCTGCATGCCATGGGTATAAACACATTATTGAAGTTGCGGAGGGAAGGAGTGTAGAAGTATAAATAGCAGTTCGGACGTCGTTTCTATGGCCAAACGCACTCGTCCAACACAATCTATAATTGGTACTATGACACTGTTGTGAATGCGTGCGCTTTATTGCGCTTTAGTACTTTGAGTGACATTCGTGTATCTAACAAAAAGGCGTTTGCGCATATCGCCGGCGAAGTCTTCGTCGTATTACAGCAGCAGAGTGTACCGCAGTTGCTCACATCTACACCCTCATTGTTCATCTCTACTGCGAACTTCTAGCCGTACATCGCTTGCCAACAAAGTCATACAGTGTTTATAATGAATAAGAGGCACAAGGGCCCATCCAGTTAAGTATGTAAATGAAGATACCATAAGAACGGGAAAAAGACCCACCCAACCATCACCACATCCTAAAGAAACCATCCACCAACATCCCACATACCACTTCTTGCCGTACATCGCTTGCCAATAAAGTCATAAAGTCTTTAAGACTTAATAAGAACCACAAGGGTCCATCCAGTTAAGTCTGTAAATGAAGATACCATAAGCCCGGTAAAAAGACCCACCCCACCCATCACCACATCCTAAAGAAACCATCCACCAACATCCCACACACCTATCAATTCCTATCTACCCTAGCTATCCAGCACTACTCCCTTGATCACTCTTAACTCATGTGGATTGAATGCCTTACCAATAATTTTCAAACTGCATCCATGCCTGCTTAAAGGGGTCTGTGCCGTGCACACTTAGCATAAATCTCACACCATCCATCACAAATTAGAACTAAAAAACAAGATTTTCCTGTCTAAAAAAATTGTCCACCCTACTTTTTAATACATTCAATGAGCCTATTCCACAGCAGCCTAATCAACTCATCAACAACCCTTTGACTGAAGACCTGTTGTCGCTTAACTGTCCTACACCTCAACTTGTCTAACCTGAATTGATGACCCTTATGTGATACTGTAAACCGAAGGGCATCATTCAAATTAACCTGATCTAGCCCTTTCACAATTTTGTACATTTCAATCATGCCCCCCCCACACTTAATCTCCTATACTTGAGTGAGTACATATCTAATGCCATAAGCCTTTCTCCATATTCTAAGTTACCTATTCCACTGATGAGTATAGTGGCTTTGCGTTGCACTCTTTCTAACATATCTATATCTTTTTCTAGGTAGGGGCTCCATGCTTGTACATGCTTACAATCTCGCCATAGTTGTTCAGTTTCTTTTCCTAGCTGTCCAGCACTGCCCCTAATAGTTCAGCTTCAACGATAATTGGCCACCTTCACCGCGACCGTATCCTACTTGATGTGAATCGTACCACACTTGATTCAATTAGCTGGGCACTTTACACAGTCGTATTTCGTAGCGGAGCATCGTAAACAGTTACGGTCTCTCTGTTGATTGGGTGGCTCCCAGAGCATTTCCATCGCTGGAATTGATCAGTGGAGGCCAACGGCAGCGTTTAAGTGTCCTGATAGTTCATCTACTTGTGCGCCGGTTCCTGGGTAGCCATGCTGGCGCAGGTATAATGCAATTTACATAAAAATACCGTTGTTCGGGATCGCTTAGTGGCGGATTGGAAACCTGAAGAAATTTCCTCGTCGGTAATGGCTGCCGAGCCGCAGTCGGTGAGGGTGATAATGGAGCCGGCGCGGCCCCGACCACTCACTCTTCGTGGGCGACAGTGGAGCCTGTAGCCGTGTCCTTTTCCTAGGCAGAGGGAATGTGGTGGCAGAGGTGGTTTCTTAGGTAGAGGGAAGGTGGTGTGTCAGGCACTTGGCGCAGTGCACTTCGCTATGACTGACAATTGTGAATGGATACTTGCTGTCCCAGTGGGTGCGGTCGAAACTCGGTTTTCGGTGTGTGTGAGCGGGGGGGGGGGTGCTGGCAGAGCTTGAATGAACCATGTTCCTCCAGCTTGAGACCAGTTGCGGGGCCCCTGACAGTGGAGCCCTGGAGTCGTCGATTGGGGTTTTTGGTCCAGAGTGGCAATGGAAAAGAGTTCTTCAGGGTTTTATTTCTGAAAACATACACCTATATGGAATGGATAAAAACGATCTCACATGCCCTCCAACATAGAGATGTAGAAGGAATGCACCTATATCTAAGCAAAACAAAACAGCACAATGTGACAAGTCATTTCACTCACCATCAAAGTGCTCCGTGTGTCCAGCCACCAGCAACGGACCACAAACTACCCACTTCCTCAATCAACGAATATGGTGCCGAACGTGTGCTATGGTGCTATCTGACAAGAGCACGCGCATGCATACTGGTTATACTGGTCTGCTCAGGCGGTTCCGCCCAGTGAAACCAGTGGCAGAGTCACATATATAATGGGAAAACCAACGTTTTTCCAGGGACGGTCTCAGTAGTCGTCGGATACAACAGATCGATGCGAGCTGCATTAATGTTTTTTTGCTGTTAAGATGCCTAATTGTCAGCTAATCAATGTGAAGTATTGTTTCAATGACGTCATGCATATCGGGAAATGTGAACACACGTTGAGCACACGGCCAAGTGAGTCTCGGCATAAGCGCAACAGCTCGGCTGACGGCAGGTGTGTGCGACTGCAGGGGCCGAACTGGCAAGTGTTCCAGGTTCAGTTTCTTTTTTAATTGTGGAATAGATACCTAGGCGTGTGCCTGCAGTAACAGCTAAGTATGCCGACTCCGTTCCGCTCTTTTTGTCGAATATCATCCATAGATGAGAACTTGAATTTCATATGTTTGAACGACATTGACATATGTGACCGGAATTGGCGCACGATGAAAGCTGCCCTTGCGAAAATGCACTCCGGCTCCAAGGCAGACAATTGCACTCCGATTCCCAACCATGAAGGTAAGCTCCCCAGTCTGGTATGGTCCGCTCCCCGTGCTACGCGTGTTTGCGTGGCATGATTGTGCGCTGCGAATGCCGCGATGATGAGCTGGTTTTGTGATTTCGTTTTTGCCGCACGCGTGCTGTGCGGTGAGCGCGTGCTGCATTCTGTCGAACGGTCGGACTGAACGAGTGCCTGGCTGTTGAGTGTTAGCCTTCGCATGCATGGGTGACAATTGAGCCATTTACCCGCTCATGCGGTGCAAATTTGATTTCGCGAATGCAGCATGAGCACGGCACTCGTTTGCGTTGTTGAAGTGGGGCGCCGTCCAAATTGTTGTTTGCCTATGCAAAACGCTGCCAGTTACGTGCCGAACCGGGCCTGGCGGGAGCAACAGTGCTGAGGGCTGAGGGTGACAATGGTACTCATGTTGCCGGCTCTCCAGGCTCGTGAGGACATCTCAGACGTTCCAGGGCTCAACCGGGCCAGGAGCAGCAGGACTTCAGGCTGAGGGTGACAATGGTACTCATGTTGCCGGCTCTCCAGGCTCGTGAGGACATCTCACACGTTCCAGGGCTCAACCGGGCCAGGAGCAGCAGGACTTCAGGCTGAGGGTGACAATGGCACTCATGTTGCCGGCTCTCCAGGCTCGTGAGGACATCTCACACGTTCCAGGGCTCAACCGGGCCAGGAGCAGCAGGACTTCAGGCTGAGGGTGACAATGGTACTCATGTTGCCGGCTCTCCAGGCTCGTGAGGACATCTCAGACGTTCCAGGGCTCAACCGGGCCAGGAGCAGCAGGACTTCAGGCTGAGGGTGACAATGGTACTCATGTTGCCGGCTCTCCAGGCTCGTGAGGACATCTCACACGTTCCAGGGCTCAACCGGGCCAGGAGCAGCAGAACTTCAGGCTGAGGGTGACAATGGTACTCATGTTGCCGGCTCTCCAGGCTCGTGAGGACATCTCAGACGTTCCAGGGCTCAACCGGGCCAGGAGCAGCAGGACTTCAGGCTGAGGGTGACAATGGTACTCATGTTGCCGGCTCTCCAGGCTCGTGAGGACATCTCACACGTTCCAGGGCTCAACCGGGCCAGGAGCAGCAGAACTTCAGGCTGAGGGTGACAATGGTACTCATGTTGCCGGCTCTCCAGGCTCGTGAGGAACATCTCAGCCGGTCGAAGTTCGAGACACAAACAGGGTCGTTAGTTAGTTATGGGTTCGAGGGCGCATCGATGCCATTGGTCATATAGCGTCCAACGAACGGGCTCGTCTGCGGGTTTGATGGCTTTCCTCGGAAACAGCTATTCCGCGCTTAATGCGCGTATTTGATGGTCTCAGTATGTTGCATATGAGATATGTGTGCGCCTGTACGTAAAGGGGAGGGCATGCGCGCCTCTATATTCATGTCTATTATAGTTAACTGTGGTTCCTGGTCACACCTGAACCCCGCCTGACAACGAGGTCTCACCTGAAGCCCGCCGGACAGATATCCATGTTTCCCCTGAATCCTTCCAGGCATTGGTTCCTGGCCGCTCCTGAAGCCCGCCTGGAAGCGGTCCATGGCTGCACCTGAAGCCTACCTGGCAGCGGTCCATGGCTGCACCTGAAGCCCGCCTGGCAGCGGTCCATGACTGCACCTGAAGCCCACCTGGCAGCGGTCCATGACTGCACCTGAAGCCCACCTGGCAGCGGTCCATGGCTGCACCTGAAGCCCACCTGGCAGCGGTCCATGACTGCACCTGAAGCCCGCCTGGCAGCGGTCCATGGCTGCACCTGAAGCCCACCTGGCAACGGTCCATGGCTGCACCTGAAGCCGGCCGATCGGTTGTCTAAGGTGGTGGTCCCGGCAACCAACGGCCACCCCTGGTTGCGCCTAGTGCCTGTCTGACGCTAGTGCCTGATACTTGATGGCAGTCCTGATCCATGATGGTCGTCCCCGATCCCTGACTCCATCCTGGTGGTGGTTTCGTGTCCGCCCGGCTGGGTCTCGTGCAACTGTGCAGACCGGCCCGCCGCGCCGTCACTGCCGAGTCATCCGAATAAATAGTCTATTTTGATAGATCTCGAGGAATGATTGGACGATTAGTGGTAGTTAGCCGCCAGCTCAAGGATGCTTCAATTAATTGTTCGCACCTTCATCTTTCACTCGTTAATTTGAGGCGAGCATCTGATTTTAATTGAAATCACGTCGCTGGCCGGTGGGCCCGACCGGCCACAATGGCCGCTGTGAAATGGACGCCGGACATGGCCAAATCGGCTCTGCCTGCCCACCATTGTCCGACGCCGAAGAAGAAAAACCGACCGGCACCACCTCTGACGGCCACCGTAACAGGCGGGAAGCGCCTCATCACGGACACTCTGTGTGAGATGAGAGCGGACTCGGAGGGCGCGCCGTGTCATGCGTGTGCCGCGTTCTGGGTGGATGCGGCCGAGCGTGGGAACTCAGCTTCACGCGGGCCTAGCCGACCGACCGCTGGGCCAGATGGTAGCAACTTCAGCTGTATGTCGCATTCAGTGGCTGCATCAATAATGGAAAAAGGTGCTATGAAGTGCACAGGGCATTTACCGATACACACACACACACACACACAGAGAGAGAGAGAGAGAGAGAGAGAGAGAGAGAGAGAGAGAGAGAGAGAGAGAGAGAGAGAGAGAGAGAGAGATAGAGAGAGAGAGAGATGGAGAGATGGAGAGATGGAGAGATGGAGAGATGGAGAGATGGAGAGATGGAGAGATGGAGAGATGGAGAGATGGAGAGATGGAGAGATGGAGAGATGGAGAGATGGAGAGATGGAGAGATGGAGAGATGGAGAGATGGAGAGATGGAGAGATGGAGAGATGGATAGATGGAGAGATGGAGAGATGGAGAGATGGAGAGATGGAGAGATGGAGAGATGGAGAGATGGAGAGATGGAGAGATGGAGAGATGGAGAGATGGAGAGATGGAGAGATGGAGAGATGGAGAGATGTAGAGATGGAGAGATGGAGAGATGGAGAGATGGAGAGATGGAGAGATGGAGAGATGGAGAGATGGAGAGATGGAGAGATGGAGAGATGGAGAGATGGAGAGATGGAGAGATGTAGAGATGGAGAGATGGAGAGATGGAGAGATGTAGATATGGAGAGATGGAGAGATGGAGAGATGGAGATATGGAGAGATGGAGAGATGGAGATATGTAGATATGTAGATATGTAGATATGTAGATATGTAGATATGTAGATATGTAGATATGTAGATATGTAGATATGTAGATATGTAGATATGTAGATATGTAGATATGTAGATATGTAGATATGTAGATATGTAGATATGTAGATATGTAGATATGTAGAGATGGAGAGATGGAGAGATGGAGAGATGGAGAGATGGAGAGATGGATAGATGGATAGATGGAGAGATGGAGAGATGGAGAGATGGAGAGATGGAGAGATGGAGAGATGGAGAGATGGAGAGATGGAGAGATGGAGAGATGGAGAGATGGAGAGATGGAGAGATGGAGAGATGGAGAGATGGAGAGATGGAGAGATATAGAGAGATAGAGAGATAGAGAGATAGAGAGATAGAGAGATAGAGAGATAGAGAGATAGAGAGATAGAGAGATAGAGAGATAGAGAGATAGAGAGAGAGAGAGAGAGAGAGAGAGAGAGAGAGAGAGAGAGAGAGAGAGAGAGAGAGAGAGCGTATATATAGATGTATATATATATATATATATATATATATATATATATATATATATATATATATATATATATATATATATATATATATATATATATATATATATATATATATTTATATAGGATACCGAGTACCAGTACATATGTAGTTAATGCTCGCTCAAGTTGCCAGAAATCCACAGAAAAGCCGCCCGTGCCTCCCAAAAAACATCCTAATACCTCTGATACATGCTCACTGTAAGCTGGGAATGGCAACATGTCCACCAGGCAAGGGCGCTCCCGAAAAGGCTCCTCACTTACATTTTCTAAACAGTTATCACATGGTCCGCCGGGCGCCATGCATTGGATGAACTATATTCAAAATATTCATTGTATTCAAGTATATTTATTATTTAATTGCCATAAACTTCTGCCGGAGCATTTACACCCAGCTCACGTAGCCTGGTGGCACCTCTGTGAGGCATTGCTGCGGTACAGGCGGCCGTGCGACAGCGGTTTAAAATTCAGGAGATTGATGTTCGCTTGTAAGGCGACCATTAACTGATCGAGTGTTGATAAAGCCTACCAGCAAGCTAAGCTTCATGTTTAGCTGTCCAAGTCGAGAAGCGTCGCTCTCAGACACGCTCCTGAAACCAGGTGGATAAGGGATCACCGACCGTCGCGCCCGCGGTTCGGTGTGCGTGGCTGGGGCTCCCAAATGCCATGAATTACCTGATTGGAAGCTTGGCTGCTTATGGGCTCAATATTCGCATCAGTTGAATATTTATGGTGGAAGGTAATGTATCGGTTTCAATTTCTTTTGATTTTTCTCCAGCTACATCATGTCACTTGCATTCTCGTGATGGGTTCTGGTATATTAACGATTATTTTAAGCACACTGTGTGTTATAAGCTCGACATAATTGTGTAGTGAGCAAGGAAGGAAGTGCCTCTCCCCGCCATTTATCAGCAATAATGCACGGGGATGCGGTATGCGAAGATTGTGCGCATGGATAGGGCATATTTTGCCCTAACCTTGAGATCTATTCGGCGAATCAGGATGACAATGGACAGGAGAATGATGAGTACCATACCATGGAACTCGCATCTTCAAAATCGACAGTGATCTGAGTCAGATCCACTCGGGTCAGTTAAGGTCAGTTGATGAAAGTACGGACCGGAATGCACTTAAAAACAGAACAGCCACTGATCCCAACGAAAACACAGTTCGAATTAAAATGGTGTCCAGCGAAGATTGCTGAACTCAAGAACCAACGAAATAAAGTTGTGATCGCTGATGACCTTACATGATGCTGTAGGTGAGTCGAGGCCTGACGTGATTATATGTAACAAGACGAGGCGGGTACTCATGCGGCATGGTCAACCTTACATGATGCTGTGTAGGTGGTTCGGGACCTGACGCAATTATATGTAACACAGCGAGGCGGGTACTCGCACGCGGCATGTCAAACCTCACATGATGATATTGGTGGGTCGGGACCTGACGTAATTCTATGTAACACAGCGAGGCGGGTACTTACGCGGCATGTCCAACCTTACATGATGCTGTAGGTAGGTCGGGACCTGACGTAATTATATGTAACACAGCCAGGCGGGTACTTACGCGGCATGTCCAACCTTGCATGATGATGTGGGTGGGTCGGGACCTGACGCAACTCTATGTAACACAGCGAGGCGGGTACACGATCGGCGCATGTCCATGTATTGTGAGCGTGAGCGTCGCACATAATTCAGATAAAAACACCACCCATCCTTATCTTAATGACGTCACTACATGGCTTGGGTTCACCCTGGACCTGGTGTTTCATCATCAGATAGCTGGAGTGTTCATGTAGTGGTAGTGCTCGCTGCCATCAGTTGCACGCTTTTGGCAGTGCTTCAGCACAGACTCGGAAAAGCTAATGGGTCTAATGATGTCCATGAAATGTCTCATGATGCCTAATGATGTCCATGAAGCAGCGCCGTCGAGGTCTTGCGGATAAATATAGCAACTATTCACTCAGCATAATCGTGGAAGTGAACTTAATTGTGCTAAACCATAACATATGACTCAGCAACCGTCTAAGATTATGTCGTAAATATGGTAATTGGCCAGACTAGATGCGAATCTGACCCTGTAACCGTCGATGGTGTGTGTAACTTGGTGACGTGATCAGCATTTTCACACAAGGGCTACAGCCGATATAGCGAGGGTGCAAATACGCTACCTTTTGATGGCGAGTCGGTATCGCGAACTTTAATGCTGCGTAAGCGCACCATACTTCTATTAACAGCCATGTGGGGCGGGGAGAAGTCGCGTGACCGCTTTGAGTCTATACGGCTACACTAGTGCTGCCACCCCGCGTCGAACAATTTATTAAGTATAGACGAGGGTTATGTGTTTCATGGTCACACTTTCAACGTATATTGTGTTCATGCGAACGATAACTATAAGCACAGCAGACACGTCTTACGTTGCAATATCCAAGGTCACATGCAGGTATGTTTCTATAAATATACCTGTATAAATATATATATATATCTATATATATATATATATATATATATATATATATATATATATATATATATATATATATATATATATATATATCTATATATATATATATATATATATATATATATATATATATATATATATATATATATATGTGTGTGTGTGTGTGTGTGTGTGTGTGTGTGTTGCAATAATTTTGTCTTTCTAAATATAACATACCATACTACCTACAAGCGCACAGTACAAATGCATCATGCACTTGGTGGATAGACTGAATCCTATCCAGCCTAACCACTGGTAACAAGAGCATGTTGAAAGGAATATTATCATGTTGGTGCCCTCAAGTTGCTTAGGTTTTGACAAGACCTGAGTGTTAAAAAAAAATAATCCTGAATTTGATAGCAAAATGACATTTCCTTTTTTCATCACCTTTGCCATCAACTATATAGGATAATTGGGCATGGAACTTCAATATACGTAGAAATGTGTTGATGATGAGTAACCTTTGGGTTCTTTCACGACGCATTCTACCGCTAGGTCATATAGCGTCGCCAACCTCTCACGCCGATTGGTCGCGGGTGGACTCGGTAAATGCCGTCGATTGTGAGATTCGAACCCGCAATCTTGCGACCAAGAGTCCGACGCTCTACCAACTGATCTACCGCGGCCCCTGTGTTAATGATGCCTGATGATGCACTTCCAAGCACTGCCCATGCAATTTTGCATTCTTGAATTATTTTGCAAAGCAGTGGTTGTAGCTAATTATCAATCCATCAAATACCAATCAATATGGTGGCATATACAATTGGTAGGAGAGTACATGTAAATCCATCCGAAATGTCCGAAAGCTAAGTTGGCAAAATGACCACTGCATTTCTATATTGGATCGCTATGTTGTTTTGCATCATGCAACATAATATTGTACGTAGTTTCCCCTACACCTTAACCATATTCTGTAGAAGTGGGGGAGGAGAGGGCAGATTCTGCCATTTCCTTGTCATTGTTTTGCCTACTGTGACATAACTCTTTGTGATAGGAGCAAAAAATTCGGTGACTTTTCTTATCATTCGTTTGTTACTCGTTCCGAACTTATAATTTCCTAACTATAATGTCAGAGGCCGAATATTGGAAGATACCTCCAACATATTTTCCCGGAAACTTTGGAACATCACGTGCATCTGAATATTGTCATTGTTTTGCTGTCCAGGTTTTACTATAACTTCAAATTTAAGTACTCATACTACCTTGCTTATCTACTGAAATGCTTGTTTTGAGCCTAATCATGTCAGGGGTGGATCCAGGGGGAGAAAAAATGGGCAAGGAGTGTATCACCCGACTGGTTGACGGATCCGACTGGACCCGACTGGATCACCCGACTGGATCACCCGATGGTTCCATGCACCATACTTGGTGGAATCATGATCTAATAGTGATGTTGGTTGTGTCGCTGGCTATAAATTCTTGCGCATGATTTGTCATTGGGAAATTTAATATTTTTTTTGTTTGCAGTAATCTGAATTTGTCAGGCTTCGATCATTGCCCTGCTAATCACAATCCCCTCATGTGCTGGTTCCCATGAATATGACCGACAGTCATCGCTGACCGCCAAGTCAGTGTTTTGTACAGCCTGTATGGATGTAGTGAGCAGTGTATGACCGACAGTCACCACTGACCGCCAAGTCAGTGTTTTGTACAGCCTGTATGGATGTAGTGAGCAGTGAGAAATTGAGCATGTGACGTTGCATTACAGTTGCATATGCTGGTGAATTGTGAGAGATAAATGACTGGATGTGAAATTATAGATATGACGACTGGAGCATTCTTCTTTGGACCATTCTTGCTTCTATCGGGGCGACAATCCACTCGTACACATTGATTTAAGGATCTTTCTTTATTCATCAACATGTGTCAGTCTGACAGTGTGTGATATTCTGTAGGTGACAGACTGGACATTTTTTTCATCTCTGTGTGCATGCATGTGCATCAAGTGGTGGTTTGTGCATCAATAAGGGTGATTTATACCCAGGCATGCAAAAGTTCTGCAGGTTCATAATACACAGCTCCAAATGGTTCCTATCAATTTCCAACCATTTTTGTTTCCCTCCTGACTATGCCCTCGCGAAAATTTTCAAATTTTTACATTCTAAGTTGGAGATTAGGCCAGTAGAATTCGATACCGCTATTCCGTTTTTAAATCTGCTTAATAGACTCCGCGAACTTAGGGGTTGGAATAGGGGGCGATAAAGGGAACCCACAACCTGACATATTTAGATTAAAAGAACCATACCTTCGTGTGGTTAAAGGGAATATGCCACATAACCTGGATTTAACTCAGGTGTGAAAGCTAGAGGGGCGGTTGCGCCTCCCCTTTGGATGAGTCCGAGAGCCGACTTGCTTTCGTTCAATATCGTTGGTGATGGTTCCTGTAGCTGTTTTATGCTGTATCGACTGCTTCGATCATGCAGCTTCAATCTCTCACGCCGATTGGTCACGGGCGAAGAGCAGAGGGTTGAGCTCGAACCCACAGCTTTTCGGTTTGGAGACGAACACTCTACCCACAAGCTACTTATCCCCTCACTGTCTTTGGTCATTGTAGCATGGCTGCACTATGCGTGTTCCTAACTCAGATCTCACGTGCAGGAAGTCGCCTCAAAAATAGGTTGGCTGCATTTCAGTGGAATAGAAACACAGCCAGTTTCAGAATGAACGTGGATTCTTATAAGGCTGACCTGAGCTTCGATGGTAATGAGGTAATGCTGAAACGGAATCACTTCTGAAAGTGATCCTTTTCTTCCGATTCTAATAGCAAAAGCTATTCACCCTGTCTCACCTGCTCCTCTATGAAATCTGAAATCATCGGGATATGGCAGTAGGTTCTGAGGGATTTTGTGAACTCAGTTCCAAATGGGAACTCTCAGAATGGGCTGAGGCTGTGCTACGCTTAATATCTTTTGTGGGATAATATTTATCGCTGTCTACTGTTTTACGGATGGGTGGGATAAATCAGAGAATTTCAGGAGATTTTAGTCTGAACGAACTGTGTTTTGTTTACGAGCCGACTTCCAGTGAGAAGCATGCCAACGTAGCTGCCTACTGTGGCCATTTTGTTCAAATATGCCTGCTAAGTCGTAAAAAAGTCCCGCGGTTCTTTCGCGCTCAGGTTCAATTCCGGGTACCTTTCCCCTGGACTCCACTGGGGGCCGCCGCCTTCTGGACCCACCGGGAGCCGCCGCCTTCTGGACCCACCTGGAGCCGCCGCACCTGGACCCCACCGCACCTGGACCCCGCCGCACCTGGACCCCGCCGCACCTGGACCCCGCCGCACCGGGAGCCGCCGCACCTGGACCCCGCCGCACCTGGACCCCGCCGCACCTGGACCCCGCCGCACCTGGACCCCGCCGCACCTGGACCCCGCCGCACCTGGACCCCGCCGCACCGGGAGCCGCCGCACCTGGACCCCGCCGCACCTGGACCCCGCCGCACCTGGACCCCGCCGCACCGGGAGCCGCCGCACCTGGACCCCGCCGCACCTGGACCCCACCGCGACCGCCGCTTCGTGAACCTCACGACGGAATGCCGCCCCCTGGACTCCAGTCAGCATCGATAGGTGCCACGCGCCCATTTCACGTCGGGCACCCACAATTATTTTTGGAAAACCACACCCCAGGGTAGAAGTTAGGTTCTTGTCTCCATCGGCACAAACTTGGAGGAATTATAATCAATTAACTCGATCTACTTACAACGCAATTTCACCAACTAAATTTTCGAATCTGGGTGATAATAGCTGCATATTGAAACCAGTGAGTTTTCAGCTTTCAAACCATTCGAGTACATTTGCACTACACCCGCTCTGAAGTCCCAGTAACCGGCCGGAACTGCATCTCCATTGCCGTGCCTCGCCGGCCAACGAGGTAGGTTTAGTGTATTCCCGGTAGATGGCAGAGCATGTACCTACGGAGTGATTTTTGGGCCGGGTCAGCACTCGCAGACATAGGCCGACAGAGATCGCAGTTCCCGCACTTCGGGCCCCTCTCTCAATCCCATGACCCCTCTTACCATTTGAGGAAGCATGCTTGCTGATAAAGAAGTACACTTGTAGCAACTCTGACTGTTGTTCCCGTTTGGAGCCTTGGCTATGACAGTGACCGTATTGATGCGAATTATCTCGAACTAGTATATTGCGAACACGTAATGCCACCACACAAGCCTATTATCACCAGCACAAGGGTGTCGATTTTTTAGAAACATTGGGTGGGGGGGGCCGAAGTGCCAACGCACTTGACCCCCCGCCCCCACCCCCAAAAAAAACTCATCGGATTTCGCCCACTATATTTTCAGATCTCAGAATTTCTGATTTTGTATATGTTATGTGTTTGTTTATATTTATTCAGCATCCTCACCAACGGGGAAAATCGTCAATAACTGGTGAAGTCACATAATTAAAAGAGCAGTGCACAGTCCATGTCAACATAACAACTCTGAGTAATAGCATGCGACTGCAGTGCCATATAGTGGGTTCGGATCTATCGTCACCGTCACCGTCACTGTTACCCTCCTCCTCACTCCACACACCAACACACACCGGCTTAAATAAAAATACTTCAGCGACCAGATGCAGGCTAAAACACACCGGCCTTGATGGAGCATCAGAGCACAGCCAACACATCCTCGAGAAGGTTTCGTAGGTATATTTACTAAGAGGGGCAGTGAGTTTAGTAGGAATATTTACTAAACTTCCGGAACTTTAGTACGTATAATTACTAAACCTGCGATATACGAAGAAAAAGCTGTGACGTCACCAAGGCTTGAAGGCAAACTTTGGTGTACCTTTTAAAATAATGGTATTTTGCGGCGTTTAATAATGGTTTTTTGCGGCGTACCAGACATTGGTCTTGTGAAGGCTATTTCTTGTATAGCATTGGTCTTGTATGACTGTAAGGTTTGCTTTAGAAGTCATGTGAGCCATACAGACTTGTGCTCGACTCGAGTTGAATCAAGAATCGACTCATGAATCAATCGTTTTTGGATGAGTCGAGAGTTGAATCGATTCTTTTCCACAAAACATATTTCGAGTCGTGAGTTGAATCACATCTTTCTAAAAAATAAATGAGTTGAATCATGAGTCAATCATTTGAATCGCAATGAGTCATTTGAGTCTTGTGACTCAAATGCATGTTATGAACAAATAATATGAAACATGTATCTGTATGAATATTATGTCATGACACAAGTAGGGAGTAAAAACACAGCATAATTATTCATGCTTAGCAATACAATTGTCAACTTCTAATCTGCCAGTGAGTAAAGAATGAAGGGCACCAGTACTGAAGTTATTTACCAAAAACCAATTACAATAACTACATATAATTATTAATGTTAAGCTTGGTATCCACAATCAGTATCATGCACGAGTCAATCCTAGTACCAGGAGCACAACACATAAATTGGTTGTAATTGTGAAAAAGAATATGGAATCGACATTGTCCTGCACTGGAATTGGCATCTGCACTGAATACAATTCCGTTGGCTTGTTATTTGTCACCTGCGCGTCTGATATCATATCAGACGCGCGTGTGACAAATAACAAACAAAGGTACCTTTACTAGAAGGTAGATGGAAGTATTCTTTCAAGCCTGCATGACGTCATCCGAAGGTTTTTAAGAATATATGGTATCAATTTGTGTAATTTGGTTCATTTGGCATCAATTTGGCTGCAGATTTCTTTTTTCTCCTATATATGAAGGAAATGTGTACTGGATATAACATATTTTCACCAGTTTATGTCTTCTGTAATATCCTGAAACTTGGTCTGGAATACAAGCATGATCTTTTTGTTTGTGAAAAAATAGCATTGTTCTTGTTATAGCAACACATGTTCAACTTTATTGATGAAAATATCAAGTATTTTGGAATGCGTGGCATTATATAGATTTTGTTCAGGTGATTTGAGCACGATTGCTCGAAGTCCTGACCTGTGTAATTTAAGCAATGTCTCAAACTTATATATATAGAGGAGAGGTTATCATGAGAGAACAAGTGAGTGACTCCTATATTGAGGTTGATTCTTTCCATCAACAATTACGGATTTGTGTAAAAATGGCAGACATTTTCTATCAAAATGTTGTTTTTCTGGTGCTTTCTAATGTGATTTCAACGAATTTGACTCATTCATTTGGAAAATGAAAAATTCCCAAGATATAAGCACTTCAAGTTCAAGTACTTCTATAATCAGTCTAAGAAAATAATTTAACTATGGGTCTTCTCCCTCTGTATTGCTCCTGAGACCACTTGACCTGGGAGCAAAAATCCGCTGTTAAACCACCTTTTGTAGAGGTAACTTTAGCAAGAATACCTATCAAACTTCCAGAAATTTAGGAATATCCTTACTAAACACACTTCCTTTCTTAGTAAATATACATACTAAACCTTCGAGGATGTATTGGACAGCTGTGCCCAAGGCCTATCAAGTCGAGGCTGTGCCCAAGGGGATATATACCTAATATATACCGAATTAAGGCAGAAACATACGGTTTTCGATGTCAAAGAGTATTAAATCGAGTGCATGAAGTGTTGAACTTCTTCTTTATGACGTCTATGACACACCAGGTATGGATGATTATATGCAATGTGCTATATTTTTAGAGTGAAGATTTTGATTGTTTATTTCTTTGCCAACTGAAAAGTTATAATTTGCAGGGAAAATGAGTGGTCGCATCGTCATTTATTACGTTAAAATACCATGCATTCAAAATAATTCCAAAGAATCAAAATTTACCTTGATCTCCAATTATACCCAAAGTTTTAGCAAAAATAATATATTCAACAGATCAAGATGTTTCAATGTTAGAGCATCTTCGTTGGCGTCTAAATAAATACTAATTCCCTTCTTTAATTAGACACAGATGAAGATGCGTACACATCAAACTGTCTGCCGAATAAATCATTTTTGCAATAACTTTTCACATCACATATAGGGGAAGAGGGGGGATATCTGAACACCTACCTTTGGTCGTCTCCCACATCATGTTCAGTGCATAAATAACAGAAAGATGGCAGTATTCATAAATGATGGACCTGTCGCTACCAAAACATGAAAGTCTGATCACTAATTCTACCTATACTTTGTGTACAGAGGTTGCGAAGTTCACAGGAACCATTGTAGGATTCGAAGAGCAGTTGGCTTTAGGAAACCATAAGGAAGTGACTTCCAATTTTTGTTTTCAATTACAGCAGAATTGTTTAGTGCTACTAATAGCTTGTACCACAACAGCTACAGTGAGGTAATCCTGAACAACAACATTTTCATGTTCAGGATACGGCACACCGCTATAAAATAATCATCTGTTTTAAAGTTGCTCTTTGCAAGTGGTTAGAGGATTTTCATTGAAAGGAACTGTTTGAATATGGATAGCTTGTTCATTTTTGTGTTCAGTAAACACAGTACAATTACTGGTTCAGCCATACAGAAGCAGCAGTAGAGCTATTTCTTGCATAATGCCTAAAGTGTTCAGGAGCCCCCCCCCCTCTTCCACGATGTAAGATATATATATATATATATATATATATATATATATATTATTATTATTATATTATATATATATTATATATATATATATAGTGTATGGGCAGTGGACACCAAATCATATGGCTTATGAGTCTGATCTGAATCGATTCAAATTTATGTTTGAGTCGTGAGTTGAATCGGATCTCTGTAGCTCTGAGTCTGAATTGAGTCGAATCAAATAATTTTGACCTGCTGTGAATCATGAGTTGAATCGGATCTCAAGATCTATGAGTCAAATGTGAGCCGATTAAAACAATTTGAGTCGAGCACAAGTCTGGAGCCATAGCTTTCTTTTTTATTCCTTTAGGAATACCAATTATAATGCAGTGTCCATGTAGCTTCTTGCTGACTTTTCTCTTGCATGGTATCGTAAGCTGGCAGATTTGCCCACACATGGCTCTCGTTTTTCCCCATATCAATATTGAATGCATGCATTGTCATTGGGCATGCAGGTAGGTACCTTGGTAAATATCAAGCTGATGGTGCAATAGGTAGGCTGCTGTAGATGATTCTAGTTTGCATATCCACAATCTCAATGATAATTGTGATTGTTGTTCACTGGACAATGCAAGTTTAACAATGACTGAAAATTAAGAATGGAATTAATCCTATTCAAGCTCCATATGCATGTGGTTTTGCCATTGGTGGTGTGTACAAACATCAGTATGACAATGCAATTGTTTTGTGGCTTAACATATTTTTTTAAAGACAATCTGGTTTAAAATGAATCATCAGCGAATCTAACATTTTATGCTGTAAGTTTTCCTTGCACAATGGAGGGAAATCCAGCTATTTTGTTTTTTTACACATAATTTTGAATTGTGTAGCAAAAGGTGGATAGTCAGTCCACTATCCAATCCAAATCTGTTCCTTTTCAGTACAAAATGTGCTGGTTAACATCAACAAAGTTTTCTATGTACCTAACACAGTGTTTTTCTTCTTTTTTCCTTTAGCTTTTTATCAGCATAAAAATAACATAGGTTATTGGGGGGGGGGGGGCCATATCAACATTGGGGGGGCCAAGATCAACATTGGTGGGGCCATGGCCCCCACAAAAGGATACAAATCGACGCCCCTGCACCAGCACATACCTTATGTGGCCATGCTACTTCCACCTTAACGTTAAGGAACTAAAGGGGATTATTTAATATTAAACGTGTATTATGTTGAGCATATAGGCAGGCTCATATGCACAAACACATGAGCCTCAATATTTGTTCCACCTGTGTCAAAAATGATATGGTCTAATTTTGAGAATAATTCTCTTTTTTTTCTTGGGAAGAGGTACTTGCCGATACCACGTTGCAAACATCCTTGTCACTCCGCCGCTTGCAATACCAAAGTTTGTTTTATCTAGGCCTGTACCACTGACCGTGAGTACAGCTATAGCAATTTATGCAGCATTATCATGGGTGCCATGTAAGTTTACTGGTCCATTGCACCTCTTCTTCCCCAGAAAATCTTCTGGATTTCACACACTATCCTGTGAAATCACCCACTCCCGAGTTTCCCCATACATGGCAGCCTTGTAATTACCTCGTGTTTTTGCCTGCCTGCAATCACTTTTCCAATGAGTCGTTGATGAATGCCATCATCCATTCTGGTCTGCATGCTGCAGGGCGTACTGTTTACTACGTTTTTCATGTTCTGCCGAAAGTGTTTCGAAAGATATGTCCTCCTAGTTGGCACCAGCCGTTGGCGGTGGTGCTTTTCCGCTGATTTAATTTGGTGTGTGTTTTACTTCGAGACGCAGACAAAATCATTTCAGCTGCCATATATTCATGTTAAATGTACGTGTATGTCATGTATTCTTGCAGTGGTAAAAAAGAACATGAAAATGTCCCAACATGCATTACTCTGTACCGGATGCAAGGACGAATTAGGGTTCTTTCCCAGGCAACGTAATTTAGACTGTAGATATGGATCGTATTTCACACCGCGAACATCAGCCTGCTTTTTTGCTCGAACTTGACCTTTCTTGCCGGGAACCGAGTGGCTTCCAAACTGCTCAAATGGATCTGCTTGAGCTTGAAGCACATGCACTAAAATATCCTTGACGCTTTCATTCTCCACACTATTCCATTTCAGGATGAAAATGTGACTTTCTGAGGCAGACATGCTTTCACTTAAGCAGACTTGTAACGTCACCAGTGATCTCTGGGTCAGCAAAATAACCTACCGTCAATCAAGGTTCCCGTTCTGTCGATTACCGCTTGAATCAACGCAATTAGTTACAAAGATACGGGGTTGGGTGCGAAAACCCTCCTCCCAATAACTCCATGTTGCGATCTCTCCATCAGTACATGACGGCAAGTGTATTCCTCTGCTACCAGCTCGGACTGATCGCAAAACGTGCACTGCAAACGGTCTCGGCACCGCCAGACCAGCGAACCTGAGGACCACTTGTCGTGCGATGTTGCCTGCAGTGCGGTCGATATATTTTCGTGGGGGGTGGGGTGGGTGGGGTTGGGGTGGGGCACCCACTCTCCTGCCCAACAAAATGGTTAATGATGTACACCCAACTTAAATGACCTTCCTACAGCCAACATGTCGACTGAGTTTGCTTTAATTTATTAACTGGTCCAGCGATCGATAGTCATGAGCGACATATTGATGGCCATGCTGTCACGCAGTGCTTAGATGTGAATGGCTGGATCCTCTTCAGGCACTCGCGACATGCTGTTCGTCTGTCATGAAGTCCACAGCTCAGGGTTGTGTATTTACGGTCCAATCTTGACGCACCCAGTTCTAAGAGGATGGTGAAGGACACGATAGCTGGACTACTAGCAGAGCGTTATTGCTTTGCAACCTGACGCAAAACATATGCATTATTAATGCGAACAAATACGGCCAAACGGAGGTGACCTACATAAGATGGAGGAACCAATCCGATTCCATGTAGTACCCGACATAGCCCGTCGAAGTCCACGAGCTCATATGCCAACATGCGTCTGTGGCCTAACCGGCAAAGCCTCCATCTCATAGCATTCCGGCGAAGCCGAAACTGCCACCGAATCCTTCGTTTAAACTGATGGAACTAGCTGTACTCTACGAGCTCTACGAACATATATCAACGGATATGCGCTTTTAGGGTATCCCATCCTCTGATGTATAGCATTGCAACGGATATGTGGAGCGGTCTGTGAATGGGTTGAGATGTTTGCAAATTATTGATGGTCCAATGCATCGAAGCAATGAGTACTGCCAATTTAGTTGGTAGGGACCACCACCCATGATCCCACGTTAAAGGAGTAAAAGTTGATGGGCGCAGGCCCCAACAAAAGCACAAGAAGCTCCGCCCCTGGGCATATGGCTATTGTACACAAAGTAGGCATATGGCTATTGTAGGCATATGGCTATTGTACACAAGCAAATGTCACAATAGTAAATAGAGTTATCAATAATTCCTTGGCACTGGGCTTGAAACTCGTATCCAGGTTTCCAAGCGCATAATCAGCTGCGAATTGCCGTGCTTTGCTGCTGAGATCTCGTCAGAGATGGTTCGCACGTTTCGCGATGAATGCGCCATTGAAGCAGTGATAGCCGAACCACATGCAGCGTGTGGTCCGTCGTCATCCAAGCATCTTCAGATTCCTTCAATGTGATTCTCTGAAAATTGGTGTCGCGGGAAGGTCACAGACTTGGACTGGCTAACATGCTATTGCAAGCAGTTATTGATTATCAAGTAAGTATAAAATACTCAACATTTTTGTTTCGTAACGGTGATGGGCAACGCTTCTTGTTGCTGTTTCCAAAGCCATCATTGTAGAAACAGTGGACCATCTCCGTCAGGATCTGCAAACCGTTCTTGGAGACAGAGCAGCCGACTGCCGCTTGACGTGCCAGTGCGGCCAGCGGCGCAGATGGCTCGGCAGCTCCATTTGCAGGTTCCAGTGAAACACAGCCGCCAATCTCACGGCAGCTGCGTCTCTCAGCACGTCAAATGCGCCCAATATTTAGCCCGAGCACGTGCTGCAGGGTAAACGCGGCCGAGTTCTCAGCGCGGCGAGCTCGGATTGTGCTGGTACTGCTCAGACCTGACGAATGCCGCAGCCGAGTGAGTGTGTCGGTGCGGGCATTACCTGTGGCGTCAGTGCAGAATCTGTGCAGGAGGCGACAGCGCTCTCCACTGGACGGTGACCCGTCTGCAGTATGGCGGCTGGAATGGTCGTTATATACGGGCGTGTCGCCAGCCTGACAACGTAAATGTGCCAAATATTAATACTAAAATGTTATCACTATATCTACAAACAAAAGGTCACGCAGCAAAAGGCCTTTAGCCTGAGCCAGTTAGCCTAAACAGATCATGCAACGCTGCGAATATTTGCTCCGCAATTCGAGTTTGTTATGTGTTCAAATATGGCGGAATCGTGAGCGGCTCAGTGATTTTTCACTGTCATCATGACCAGGGCTTGAACTTCTTACACTTCTGGTGTAACATCTCCTCTCCTCGGTATTGTGAGGTTTAGCTTCAGGCCAAACTGGACGCCGACTGGAAAGAATCGCATTGAGCACCAATTCGTCCTCCTATTCAACCATTTTGGAAAGGTTCCGTCCCCGATCGTGACTAAGCAGGTCTCACTTCCCTCTCCCCGCAGTTTCCGGGTAGCGATGCCGTAGCAGCGAACCAACAGTCCGCCGGATCTCCGTCGGGGGGAGCTGTCGATACCCGGCGTGCCACTCATTTGTTCGCCCGCAGGAATACGCTGGCAACTCGATTGCGATCGATTCGATAAGAACACAATGCCGGAAGCCAACTGCGAGCGCTGGCCGGTCCACCCAAACTCGGCGGCCCATCACCTTTTGTTCGGCTCGCCGCATTGGACAACAAAGGTGCTATAAATTCTACCTGCAAGCCACCTCATGCATCGAGGCGGGCGGCGAGGTGCGGGCAATTTCATCGAGGGCGTGCCGCCGTTTTTCGGCCAATAGTCGGTTAGCGATGCAGGCCGCGCCGTGGTCAGCGCTGGTCAGTGGTCACTGCTCCGTTCGTATATCAACAGCCAAACTGCACACAACGGGCGGAGCCGTCTGGACATTCGGATTGGGCTTCTTCATGTCGCTGTGCGTTGACTAGGCCCGTAGCGCGCCGAAATCGTCAGTGGGAAGGGGAGTGGAGCACATGTTCCTTCTGAATCGAAATTACCCAGTGGACACCCATAGGCGAAATGTTAAGGCACTTGTAATACATGGTTTGCTCAGGGGGCACACGACTCTTTCGGCACGTACCCCCGTGACCCGGCCTGGCCACAGGCTTGGTGTTGACCATTGCGCCGGTCAATAGCAGTGACGTCACATCGGCAAACGATGGTGCTTTCCGCATCCGGATTGCCTGATCACGGCGCACCAACATCGCACGCCACCTCTGCCACCGTTCCAGGACCGCCCATCGACGACGCTCACTACCGAGCGCGTTAATCGCCTGACACGCGGGCGTCCTGCGACACGTGCCAAGGCAGCGATTCGCCAACGATGCGCCTAAATGAGCTCGGTGATCGTGTGTGGTGTGTCGAGCTGATCGCGGCCGTGTCAGCTGATGGAACGCTGACTGTGCCCGTTGCTGCTGGCAACGGTCACGGCGTCATCGGACCGCCACTCTTCGACCGTGATGGTGGCGACCGTGACGGCGGCCACCGACGCCACCATCATGCCATAAAGCTGTTTGGCGCCTATGGCGCTATTCTTACGTGGTTTGGCCGAAGGCACGGACGGGCACGTCAGCTAATGGAGGCGGGTTGCTAATGACATTCGAGCTAACGTCCGTTTGTTTTCGCGTGCGCTTCAAAGGATGCGCTTCGCATGCGCCTTTCCATGTCGCCTGTTGCTGTTCTCATTGATGAACAACAGGTCTGAAAGCTACTGGCATGATTGGGCACAGTTTGTGTGGGCATTTTCTATGCTCACTGCGTGTTTTGCTCGCGGCCTTAATAGCTCTGTAGACGTATCGATAACCTCTTCATGCGTGTGTGCTCCCCGACGCATTTTCCGTTCGGGCGACACCTAGTCGTGCATGGTCCTTTTTACCAAGGGCATTCGAAAAATGGACGACAGCTGTTTTTGTGCACATCCAGCGACGTTAAGTGGTGCTGGCAATATGCATCGGTAATCGTGAAAACTGACAAAAACCATCGGAGGATAATAACCCCAAAACTGGTGTTTTTGTGCGCCGCATGCCGCTGCTCGCAGTCAGCGTTCAGCTGACGTGGCGCGCCCACCGCGTGCTGGACATGCCGCCAGACGAGTGTCTGTCGCGACTGCCAAACCGGCTCAGTTTCTGTTGCCAGTTAGCCTCCCCTTCCCAGTCAGCTCGCCAGCACGAGTCCCGTTCGGTCACCAGTACGGGTACCGTTCGGTCACCAGTGCGGGTCCCGTCCGGTCACCAGTGCGGGTACCGTCCGGTCACCAGTGCGGGTACCGTCCGGTCGCCAGTGCGGGTACCGTCCGGTCACCAGTGCGGGTACCGTCCGGTCGCCAGTGCGGGTCCCGTCCGGTCGCCAGTGCGGGTACCGTCCGGTCACCAGTGCGGGTACCGTCCGGTCACCAGTGCGGGTACCGTCCGGTCGCCAGTGCGGGTACCGTCCGGTCGCCAGTGCGGGTCCCGTCCGGTCGCCAGTACGGGTACCGTCCGGTCACCAGTGCGGATCCCGTCCGGTCGCCAGTGCGGGTCCCGTCCGGTCGCCAGTGCGGGTCCCGTCCGGTCGCCAGTGCGGGTCCCGTCCGGTCACCAGTGCGGGTCCCGTCCGGTCGCCAGTGCGGGTCCCGTCCGGTCGCCAGTGCGGGTCCCGTCCGGTCGCCAGTGCGGGTACCGTCCGGTCACCAGTGCGGGTCCCGTCCGGTCACCAGTGCGGGTACCGTCCGGTCGCCAGTGCGGGTCCCGTTCGGTCACCAGTGCGGGTACCGTCCGGTCACCAGTGCGGGTACCGTCCGGTCGCCAGTGCGGGTACCGTCCGGTCACCAGTGCGGGTCCCGTCCGGTCGCCAGTGCGGGTCCCGTCCGGTCGCCAGTGCGGGTCCCGTCCGGTCACCAGTGCGGGTACCGTCCGGTCACCAGTGCGGGTCCCGTCCGGTCGCCAGTGCGGGTCCCGTTCGGTCGCCAGTGCGGGTCCCGTTCGGTCACCAGTGCGGGTACCGTTCGGTCACCAGTGTGGTTCAATCTCGGTAGTCAGCTGCGTCAGATGTCCGGCAGCCGGCCGATGCCCTGCGCCTGGTTACCCGGCTTAAGTTCAGTGCAGAGTGTCCTGTGCACCATCGCGGGTCGGCTGTCGACCCCAGATTGAGTGGTGAATGTCCGTCTCCGATATGCCACGGCAGTAATCGGCGTGCAAACTCGCGGAATAAGCCACTCATAAAGGAGCATCCGGCGTCTTGTTGTGGCATTTTGACCCTTAAGCGGATCAAATGGCCCAACAACAATTTGGATATGACAGGCATGAGATAAAAACGATTACTGTCACACATTCCTTCGGTTGCTTGGTCCAGTGATCGGATTTGCACGCGGCCGGCCGGGAGAGCCGGTGTGAATACTACGCATCGAACGGAATGTCAGCGGAGCTGGCGCAAAAAGTGATGCTTCGGCTAATGGCGCCGCACAGCCGGCGTGTAATTTCTCGGCTTAATCTGCACGTTTAGGCCACGTGAGTGACGCAGTGAGCACACGCCTCCTTGGCTGACTCTCCCACACCTCGATGGCGGCACGGTCATAGTCATGATGTCTTCGCGTAACATTCAGTGCCTGGTCTGTGAAGTGCACGGTACCCGCTTTTGTCAGGAGGGTGCCTTTGCAGACAACGGCGAGCATAGACGGGTTTGGAAGCTGTGGAGAAAGTGAAGGTTACGCCTGTCGGTGAACTTCTGGATTCACTTGGGTGCATGGTGGTGAGAAGCATTGTGTGAGGATGCTACAAGAGCTGGTTGTTCCATTTTTTTGTGTGTGAAAGGTTTCAAGAAGTGTGCTACATACGGTCTTTTGGGAGAGGAAAGTTTTGGCTATGATCGCAGAGACCACGGGAATGGCACTCACAGAGAGTCAATAAGTAGTCTATAATAAGCGAGTGTGCATAAGTCATCAGGGAGGCACTCACACGTCGTCAGGAAAAACATCACAATACAGATCGCCAGGGGATCCTCCAGTGTCAATGTATGGGTCGCAGGTCATCAAGGTATGTGTCACAGGTCGTCAAGGAGTGTCACTCGCGGGGACAGACCAAGTGACTGATGGTCTGACGGTCTGACGGTCTGTTGCTGACGGTCTGTGACAGCGTAACGGTCTGACGGTCTGTGACAGCGTGACGGTCTGGCGGTCTGTCGCTGACGGTCTGTGACAGCGTGACGGTCTGGCGGTCTGTCGCTGACGGTCTGTGACGGCGTGACCGTCTGGCGGTCTGTCGCTGACGGTCTGTGACAGCGTGACGGTGTGGCGGTCTGTCGCTGACGGTCTGTGACAGCTTAACGGTCTGGCGGTCTGTTGCTGATGGTCTGTGACAGCTTAACGGTCTGGCGGTCTGTTGCTGATGGTCTGTGACAGCGTGACGGTCGGGCGGTCTGTTGCTGATGGTCTGTGACAGCGTAACGGTCTGGCGGTCTGTTACTGATGGTCTGTGACGGTCTGGTGGTCTGTCGCTGACGGTCTGTGACGGCGTGACCGTCTGGCGATCTGTCGCTGACGGTCTGTGACAGTGTGACGGTCTGTTGCTGACGGTCTGTGACAGCATGACGGTCTGGCGGTCTGTCGCCGACGGTCTGTGACGGCGTGACCGTCTGGCGGTCTGTCGCTGACGGTCTGTGACAGTGTGACGGTCTGTTGCTGACGGTCTGTGACAGCATGACGGTCTGGCGGTCTGTCGCTGACGGTCTGTGACGGCGTGACCGTCTGGCGGTCTGTCGCTGACGGTCTGTGACGGTCTGGCGGTCTGTCGCTGACGGTCTGTGACGGCGTGACGGTCTGGCGGTCTGTCGCTGACGGTCTGTGACGGCGTGACCGTCTGGCGGTCTGTCGCTGACGGTCTGTGACGGCGGTCTGACGACAGACCACCCCGGCTGCACGATGACCACCGGCTCGGGTGGTCCTGCCGGCTGTGGACGGATCCTGCGCCACCCTTCGGCGCTCCATCGGACCCCACAGCCGGCGTCCCAGCACGGATCCGCTGCACGGATCCTGCATCACCCCTCGGCGCTCCATCCGACCCCACAGCCGGCGTCCCAGCACGGATCCGCTCTAGTTGGCCCGAGGACCCGCCTGTCACCTTCAGCAGGGCAGACGTGCGTCGACGGCACGGTGTGGCCAGGCGTGCGGTCTTCCTCCTCAAGTCCACTGATGCGCTCGCATCCGTGTCGACGACAGACCGGAGCCGCGTGGGCACAGCCCAAATATTTGGAGAACAAGCCGATGTTTGGATCAATTATTTCCAGTGAGCGCCATTGGGTTGATGGATAAGATGTGAGAATATTTGGCGTTGAGGGAGATAATGCAAGTCCCCTGCCTCCCGTTGTTCCTACGGCCATGTAGAAGCCAGCGGTGGAGCATACAAAGTTCTGTTCCCTTCCCAAAAGGCAGGTTGTGACATATTAGTGACAGTGTCACTAATATTAGTGACATTGTCACTAATATGTCACAACGTGTATTAATGTTACTTTGCTCTATTCCTCATGACAACAGTCAACAGCTGACGGTGTGTGTCCTATGTAGTTAGAGTGCAACAAAATCGTTGACAGTAGCTGAGTGAACAATGAAGGCGACATCGAGGCGTTCACGGTTAGAATCAACCGCATCGATGCACTTTTCCGTAATATTTGGGCGATCTCTTCAGCTGCTAACGGGACAAACCTGAGCACAGGAACTGGGGGCAGCAGCAGTGGCTCCGTTGCCTCCTGTCCCTGAACCGATGATATCAATGTAGTTGTAGTTCAAAGCATCAATGCCGGAGTGTGCCCTGAACCATAGCTTTCGCGAAGTGGGTCGATTTGGCCCTCAAATTAGTGCAATAGTGCACGGCTGCAGCAGCCCTGTGCAGCGGGTGACCTGAAGAACAGTGACGACAGTGACGACAGTGACCCGACCGACGTGCACCACGTGCGCAGCGGGCGACCTGAAGACCCGTGACTGGCGACAGTGACCCGACCGACGTGCACCACGTGCGCAGCGGGCGACCTGAAGACCCGTGACTGGCGACAGTGACCCGACCGACGTGCACCACGTGCGCAGCGGGCGACCTGAAGACCCGTGACTGGCGACAGTGACCCGACCGACGTGCACCACGTGTGCAGCGGGCGACCTGAAGACTCGTGACTGGCGACAGTGACCCGATCGACGTGCACCACGTGTCCAGCGGGCGACCTGAAGACCCGTGACTGGCGACAGTGACCCGACCGACGTGCACCACGTGCGCAGCGGGCGACCTGAAGACCCGTGACTGGCGACAGTGACCCGGCCGACGTGCACCACGTGCGCAGCGGGCGACCTGAAGACCCGTACTGGCGACAGTGACCCGATCGACGTCACCACGTGCGCAGCGGGCACCTGAAGACCCGTGACTGGCGACAGTGACCCGACCGACGTGCACCACGTGCGCAACGGGCGACCTGAAACCCGTGACTGGCGACAGTGACCCGGCCGACGCACCACGTGCGCAGCGGGCGACCGAAACCCGTACTGGCGACAACCCGGCCGACGCACCACGTGCAGCGGGCGACCGAGACCCGTGACGGCGACAGTGACCCGATCGACGTCACCACGTGCAGCGGGCGACCGAAGACCCGTACTGGCGACAGTGACCCGACCGACGTCACCACGTGCGCAGCGGGCGACCGAAGACCCGTGACTGGCGACAGTGACCCGGCCGACGTCACCACGTGTCAGCGGGCGACCTGAAACCCGTGACTGGCGACAGTGACCCGATCGACGGCACCACGTGTGCAGCGGGCGACCTGAAACCCGTGGCTGGCGACAGTGACCCGACCGACGTGCACCACGTGCGCAGCGGGCGACCTGAAGACCCGTGACTGGCGACAGTGACCCGACCGACGTGCACCACGTGCAGCGGGCGACCTGAAGACCCGTGACTGGCGACGTGACCCGGCCGACGGCACCACGTGTGCAGCGGGCGACCTGAAGACTCGGACTGGCGACAGGACCCGGCCGACGTCACCACGCGCAGCGGGCGACCGAAACCCGTACTGGCGACGTGACCCGACCGACGTGCACCACGTGCGCAGCGGGCGACCTGAAACCGTACTGGCGACAGACCCGACCGACGCACCACGTGTGCGGGCGACCGAGACCCGTGACGTGGACAGTACCCGACCGACGCACCACGTCCAGCGGGCGATCGAAACCCGTGACTGGCGACAGTGACCCGACCGACGTGCACCACGTGTGCAGCGGGCGACCTGAAGACCCGTGACTGGCGACAGTGACCCGACCGACGTGCACCACGTGCGCAGCGGGCGACCTGAAGACCCGTGACTGGCGACAGTGACCCGACCGACGTGCACCACGTGCGCAGCGCCGACACAATTTATAGTGTGTTGTCCGGTGAACTCGACTCATCGCTTGCGATGCACTTAAATGTATTGCCATTCGGGTTGTTACCACGATTGGACGATGCGGTGCGGCCGCCGACCAAGCAGAGGTCGTCGGGTCGATCTCTAACCCGCCACAGCGCCCAGGCCGGGTGTGGGGAGACCGTGTGTGCGTGATATGATTCACGTGAAGAGCCCTAGGTTCGCCATTGTTCTATGCTGTGAGGTCGAAGAGTTTATTTTTGTCACGG
The DNA here is from genome assembly GCA_034440615.1 of Ashinkailepas kermadecensis. Classification (NCBI taxonomy): domain Eukaryota; kingdom Metazoa; phylum Arthropoda; class Thecostraca; family Neolepadidae; genus Ashinkailepas; species Ashinkailepas kermadecensis. The sequence goes on along the minus strand of JAOTOM010004673.1, from coordinate 328,656 downwards.
GCAACCTATTCCCCAGATGGTCGCCACGAATCGTATGCACACAACTACAAGAACATATAACTAGCGTTCACAAGCAGCTCAAACAGATGTTCACATTGTTAGCTAATGAATATTGGGCTGGGTGCCTGACGCAGGTACGCCCTGTCGGAGGAGGGTGCAGAGGAGGGCGGTGTAATGACGAGTTGGCCGGTGTAATTACACGCCGGCCACCTTGTACAGTCCAATTGACGTTCGCTGCAGTGACATGCAATCATACGGTGTGATCTCCAGCGCTCAGTTCCTCCACACACGGCGATCTATGATGCAGCCTGCAGGAATCAAATCCAACTGAATCGAAATGATTCGATTTGGTTTGATTAAACTCGAATGTTTCGGCGGAGCGTAGACCGCCTGCGACTGAGCCTCGTTTCGTCCACCGTTCGCCGCACGTGCCGGCGGACCCGGTGCAGCGTAATTGCGACCGGTGTGGGTCGGGTCACCAGGTGCCGGCGGACCCGGTGCAGCGTAATTGCGACCGGTGTGGGTCGGGTCACCAGGTGCCGGCGGACCTGGTGTAGCGTTGTCCCGGCCGGCGTGGGTCGGGTCACCAGGTGCCGGCGGACCTGGTGCGGCGTTGCCCCAGCCGGCGTGGGTCGGGTCACCACGTGCCGGCGGACCTGGTGCGTTGCCCCAGCCGGCGTGGGTCGGGTCACCACGTGCCGGCGGACCTGGTAGCGTTGTCCCGGCCGGCGTGGGTCGGGTCACCACGTGCCGGCGGACCTGGTGTAGCGTTGCCCCGGCCGGCGTGGGTCGGGTCACCAGGTGCCGGCGGACCTGGTGCGGCGTTGCCCCAGCCGGCGCGGGTCGGGTCACCACCACGCGAGCTCACCGCCAGGCCGCCCGGTGCTGCACCCTGCACCAGCGGCCACCTCGGGTCACGTGCGCCGTGCTGGCCGGGCCGGTGTCGCGGCGTGCACGTCGACATTGTGCCGCGACGTGTGCCGGCGTCGGCGGCCGGTAAATCAGCGGCCGGCCGTTGTGCCGACTTCATCCCGCCGCCTGATTTAGGTGGGCCGCACAATTGGCCGTATTCACACAGGCCGCCGGCGTGAGTTACCGGCCGTCCCCCCCCCTCCCCCCACACACGGCGACCGACGCACACGCGGCACGCGCCGCGCCGCAACCGGACACCGCCGCTGCGGCCTGTTGAGCGGGACGCCGATACTGGCCGCCACGCTCCACACTGCGGCATCCGCTATTTTCACAACTTCTCTGAAATGAAATTCCGACCGATCTCCGATGAATGAACTGGTGACTGTCGAAGACCTATCTGTCCAAACTGAAATCCTGTGCAAGAAAATTCCGAGTTTCAAAATTGTGTATTGCTGTTTTTGGCAATCAGATTACCTTCCCCCGTACTTTATCCAGTGGCGTAGCAAGGATTTGGTCCATGGGGGGGGGATATCTGAATAGTGCCCCCTACCTACCGAGGCCCCCCACTTTCCCGAAACGCTCCGGACTTCGGTCACTTTTTCGAAGGGCCTCTTTGTGTACACAGCATATATATATATATATATATATATATATATATATATATATATATATATATATATATATATATATATATATATATATATATATATATATATATATATACATGCATTACGCAAAGATGGATAAATATGTGAGGAAATAAGGCGATCCGAGCTGATGCGAGACCTGTAATCAAGATCTAACAGTCCGATAAAGAGCAGTAAGAAAAACAAACCATTTCGCTGCTGACAACAACCAAGAAAATGAAACCAATTACTGAAAATTAAGGGACATTGACATATCTCTAAGGAAGGCACTAATTTATTAGCTTGGGGAAAATACGAGTGCTTATCTCCATGGACACAGTTGCTTCTTTCTGTTATCTGCTCCATTCAGACATAGCTTTATAGGTGGGAATTCATGATAAAGGTGGGGCCCACATTGTTGCGCCTTTTCAACACCGTCATGCTTTTTCAAAATGAATACCAGTGAATACCATTGGGGAAAATATGTGCAAGATTTGGGGACAGAGGAAGGACTAGCAACATCCCTGACCAGCTATGTCCAACACAGCATCCTGCAAATTATTTATCCTTCTTTCTGCTTAACCGGTGTCACCCGGGTCTAAGGCGAAGCTACTGGTATCGCTGAAGCGACCGTCATCAGAGCTACCGCTGGGCTGTCCGTTTCGCCATCGCTGGAGTGACCGTAGCTGCTTGAGTAGATATGATCAGGCCACTGGGACATCTGTGGTCGCTTGGGCGGTCGTCACCACCAGGACGGCTGTGGCCACAGGGGCGGCCGCCGCCGCTGAGGTGGCGGTGGGTGACCTTCCCAGTCCTTGGCATCATTTATGGCTCTCAAGGGTATCTCTGGCCCTCAGTCTTCCTCGCACCCACCGCCAGTTCTCAAAGACTCGTAGCTCTCAGGGGCCCCCGATCCCTCAGGTGCCCAACCCAAAGCTCAGGAACATCCCAGACCAGTCCTCTCTGGCTCTCAGGGGACCTATCCATCCGTCAGTAGCCTTCTCCAACTGGCATGGGCCATTCCCAGTCCTGGACCTGAAATTTGAGGAGGCCCCTATCCGGAAATGCACAGGAAAAAAGGTGAGCAAGGAGGCCGACGAGACAGAAGATCATGCTGTCAAGGAGGCCCCAAGACTGGCAACGAGGCTCCCGCGAAATCTAATCAGGTCCTAATAAGCGACGTAGGACAGAGATTGGGAGGAGGCCCCAGGACGAAAAAGGATGCCACCGAGACGGGCAGGAAGCCACCCAGGTTAGACAAGAAGGCTTCCGATTGGTGGCAGGATATTCTTAATTTGGAAAACGAGGCCCCCAAGATGGAAGAGGAGGCCCCTACAATAGAAAATAAGGAATGATAGGAGATATTTCTCCGGACGCAAGAGGGAGCCCCAAGATGGGTAAGAAGGTCTCCGCAGGAATGAGAGAAGGCCACTGAGACCAGCCAGATGAGGCCCATATTTTGGAAGGGGAGGACCCTAGGAGAGAAGATTTGGGACAATGACACAAAAGCACCCTGCTAAGAGGATAATGAGGCTCCAAACACAGGTGATGAGGCCTCCAAGACGTGAGAGGAGGCCCCTAATTTGAAAAAGGAGTCACCTAGGAGAGGATAGGAGGCCCCAGAAATCAAGAGAGTGCCGACAATTGGCACGGAGGCCCCAAAGATTGCAAAGGAGGCCCCATGATTGCAAAGGAGGCCCCCAGGATTGCAAAGGAGGCCCCCAGGATTGCAAAGGAGGCCCCAGGATTGCAAAGGAGGCCCCCATGATTGCAAAGGAGGCCCCAAGGATTACAAAGGAGGCCCCAGGATTGCAAAGGAGGCCCCCATGATTGCAAAGGAGGCCCCCAGGATTGCAAAGGAGGCCCCCAGGATTGCAAAGGAGGCCCCTATGGATTGCAAAGGAGGCCCCATGATTGCAAAGGAGGCCCCCAGGATTGCAAAGGAGGCCCCCAGATTGCAAATTGCAAAGGAGGCCCCAAGATTGCAAAGAGGCCCCATGATTCAAAGAGGCCCAAAGGAGGCCCCCAGGATTGCAAAGGAGGCCCCAGGATTGCAAAGGAGGCCCCCAGGATTGCAAAGGAGGCCCCCAGGATTGCAAAGGAGGCCCCCAGGATTGCAAAGGAGGCCCCAGGATTGCAAAGGAGGATTGCAAAGGAGGCCCCCAGGATTGCAAAGGAGGCCCCCAGGATTGCAAAGGAGGCCCCCATGATTGCAAAGGAGGCCCCAAGGATTGCAAAGGAGGCCCCCATGATTGCAAAGGAGGCCCCAGGATTGCAAAGGAGGCCCCCAAGGATTGCAAAGGAGGCCCCCAAGGATTGCAAAGGAGGCCCCCAGGATTGCAAAGGAGGCCCAAATACGGGAAAAGAGGCCCCAGAAAATGAGAGGAGGCCCTAAGACGGAAGAGAAAGCCAGTGGATATGAAATGAGGTTTCGGAGACGCAAAAACAGGCCCCAAAACGGGTAAGGTTCCACCAAGATAGAAAAGGATGATCCAGAAACGTGGCAGGAGACACCTAATTCGGAAGAGGACGACACAAGATTGGAAATGAGACCCCATGGTGAACGAGGAGGCCCCTAAAATAGGAGAGAAAGGCCATTAGATAAGAGGGATGACTCCCAGGCGAGAAAGAAGGCTCCAAGACGGGTAAGAAGGTCCCCAGGAAATGACAAGGGAACTGAGATAGGAAAGGTTGCTTATAATTTGGAAGAGGAGGCACCTGGGAGAGAAGAGGAGTCCACCAGGAGATAAGAGGCCACCCTTAAAATGGGCAAAGATCGAATCAAAACGCAGAGCAGGAGACCCCCAAGACGTGAGAGGAGTGCCCCTAATTTGAAAAAAAAAGTCTCTAGAAGAGAAAAGGAGGCCCCTGCCGGACTCGAGAGGAGTCCCTCAAGACGGAATAGGAGGTCTCCAGGGCCGAATGAGGCCCCGAAGACCGGAAGGAGTTCCCAGGAAATGAGAGGAGGCCCTTAAGATGTGAGTGGTAGCAGGTATGGAAGGAGGTGAGGTTTCCAAAATTGAAGATGCCCCCAAGACGGGTAGGCTTTGCCAGGACAAAGGAGGAGGCCCACGAGGCGTGGCAGGAGGCCCCTAATTTGGCAGAGGATGCCCCTGGAACATGAGAGGAGGCCCATGCCATGTTAAAGGGGCCCCAGGATGTAGGAGGAGGCCCTCCAAGACGGGAGAGGGGGCCATTGAATATGGAGGAGGGTAGGACACGAGAAGACATCCAAAACCGGTAAAGAGGCTCCAGGAAATGGGACGAGACCCCTAAGACGCGAGAGGAGGCCTATAATTTGCAAGAAGCCCCTAAGAAATTGTAGGAGTCGTGCCGGGGTACTTGAAAATCACGACATGGTCCCAAAAAGAGCCGGCCGGGGCCCCTGAAAATCACGCTGAGCCTGGGGGTACCAAAAAGTAACGCCCGGACCATGAAAATCACGCTAGGGGCACGACAGGTCGTACCGTTCCCTAACAGTCTCATTGGGACACAAATGAAGCCGGGGCGACGAAAAACAATCCGGACATGGATAATCACTCTGGGGCCCTAACAATGACGCCAAAAGCCTCCAAAACGTGTTGGACGCCCAAAAAGTGTCGAGGTCGCTAAAACTCGCGCTAGGGATCCAAGCAAATGACGTCGGGTCACAAAAGATTGCATTGGACTAAAAAAAGTCGCGTCGCAGCCCTTGAAAATCACACTGGGGGCCCAAAAGGTCGCGCCAGGCCCCAAAAGTTGCAGCTGCCCTAACAAATAAATTATCAACCGGAATGTCACTCTACGGCCTCAAAAATCGGGTCAGTCCCCCAAAAACCCGTTGGGCACCGGAAAAAAACGTGTCAGGGCATCGAGAGAAAAAAATCGCACCGGGAGACCGAAGAATCGTACCGGGACCCAAAAATATCACATAAGGACCTTTAAAAAGATAGAACTCGATGTCCAAAAAGTTCACACCGAGACTCGATCGAATCGACCCCAGCACCGGCAAATTAAGAACAGGTCCGGAAAAAAATTACCCGGAGGGCTTTTACACTCCGAAAGGTGCCATCGGCTGAAAAAAACACCTTCGGTGGCCGCAGTGGCATATCAAAGGGGCAAATGTCCCCTCTCTCCTAAGAGGGATAAGCTCCCAAGAATCGTGCCGGGGCCCCAAAAAGTCGCGCTGGGGCCACAAAAATTCGCGTCGGTCCACCAGAATTCGCGCAGGGGGCTGACCCGATAAATACGGCGGGCCCAGAAAACTCGCTCCGAGGCCCGAAAATCTGCAACAGGAACCGCCAAGATCGCGTTGGGGTCACAGCTAAGTACAACGCGCCCCGCAAACTCGAACCGGTTCCCCAAATATCGCGTTCGGGACCCACAATTCCCATCGGTAGTCCCAAAAATTTGGTCTGGGCATCAAACATTCACGTCGGGGCTCCCAAAAATTGGCCTCTAGGGCCCCACATAAGCACAGTGTGACCCCAAAAATCGCATCGGTATCCCCCCCAAAAAAATCAAGCCGGAGCCTTCCAAAATAAGGAGGGATTCCAAAAAATAACTGTCCGGATCAGGAAAATGGCTCTGGAGCACCAAACATATCATCAGATGCCTTCACAAATCGCGTACGGTCCAGAAAAACATACCGGAGCTCGAAAAAAAATCGAGGTGAGATACAAAAACATGGCGCCAGGGGCTCGAAAAATCATGCCGGGATTCGGACTTTAAAGAAAATTCAGAAGAGATCCACAAAAATCGCGTTGAGCCCAGGAAACTAGCGTTGGGTCCCCGGAACCACGCGCCTGGGCGCGATAAGTCGCGCTGGGACCCAGACAAATCGCACCGAAGCCCCAAAATTGCACTCGGGCCCCACAAATGTGCGTCAGAAGCCCCAAATAAACACAGCGGGACCCTAAGAGCACAACGGGGGCCGAAAGTGCAACTGGCCCTCCAAAGCGCACAGTCTCGCAAAAAGCGACAGGGCCTTAAAACATGCGTTGCAGCCTTAAATAAACATACCGGGAGCTCTAAAAAAATAAACCTGAAGCTCTCAAGGCACACAGGGGCCATGCGACTGCACAAGGGCCTGAAAAAGAGGCTGGGGCCGCAAAAAGCAGCATGGTCCCAAAACGAACAAAAAGACCGAGCACTAAATAAACACATCGGGATCTTTGAAAGCGCCCCGACACCTAAAAAAATCATCGGTGCACAAAAAAGCAACAAAACCCTAAAACGAGCAGGGGTTTCGAAAATGTGTTGGGCTCCTAACAAAAATGGATTGAAGCCCTAAGACACATCCGTAGACGAAGAAAGACGAAACGGGTCCAAAAAAGAACACTGAGGCAGGGCCTCGGTCCGGTAGCCAATCTGGGAGCATATTTAATCAAAGATATGAGGTGCATCAAAGCTCAGCGGGTATCCGCATTTCTTAACCACCATAAAATGTTGGAAATAGGGAACTAATGATCGAATTTAATTAATCGAATTTTCGCAGCGAACGTCCATACGAAGCATTCCATCACGTCAAATATGGCGCAAGTCTATCATGTGGCAGCAATTAGCAAAATGTAGCAGGCCTAGCAGAAACCGTAGCATCGCACGAAGTGTGGCGAATGCGCCGAATGCGCAAGATGGGTGTGCATGTGCACGAACGTTGGCGTCGTGGCGACCGGGCGCTATGAACTGGAATGTCTGAAATTGGGAAATTTTACATTTTAAAGTGATTTGTATAGGTGTAATTTCAGCAGTGTGAGGTGACTTATCAAGGGATACCAAAAGAAAACATTCTAACAGGGTGGGGGAGTTAGGGTTGAAATCCGACGAATCAGAAGCGATAGTGGTAGATTAGGCCCCTCCATATGACAATTCAGTTGATCACTAATTATTTTATTTAAAAAGGTCCCCTTTGACAAAATAGTGGTCCAAATCCGAGGACTTTTTTAATGGGGTAGGTGGACCCCTCCAAATACGTTTCCCACCCTCCCCCTTGACGCAAATATAGGTACGCCACTGGTCTCCCAATAATTTTCAGAAACATGGGGCAAAGCCAACATTGAGGGGGCAAATTCCCCCTCACAAGCATACAAAACAACACCGATGCCCCATACAAATTGGGAGGAATGATGTTTATAAATGCATTTTCTTCCTACAAACTTGTCTTCTGTGATTACAGCCTGCATGATTAGAGCTTCCCAGCTTCAATACCTTCTCAACGACGTCATTTACAAAACGGTGCAGCACAGCGAAAACCATGGGCGTGACGGCGTGGAATTTGAAAGTTTTGCAATATTTCTGCATTGCCATTGTTGCATTGTTGCATTGTCATTTATGCACTGTTGTTCAATGCTTGTTCTTGCCGTGAATTTATTCGCTGAGGATTTATTATTTTAGCTTGTGTGCCAGGTGCCTTACAGCCAGCACCAAATGTTATAAAAATAAATAAATCCCTAAGATGGCGATAAGAAAACCAATTCAATCCACTTCTCGTTGTCACCTTCGCGAAATTATCGTCCTAGGACTGAGAAATGATCGTTTAAGCTTACTTATGACATCAAGCTGGTGGGAATGACTAACAGTAGTGGTGAATCTAGCTATATTCAGTTAGACTTGGTGGACATAGAAGTGGGTTGATCAATGGGAGATATCTTTAAGATATGTTCAGCACCAGCCCCGCCAGCTCGCTGGAATCTAGAGGCCAACGGGAAGATTCTTCTGGTCGAGAAAGCATTAAGACATTGGTTTGTTTTGGCACTTAGGTATTTATCCACATTTACTTATTTATACCCTGGCATGGCTCAGTTCTCAGCGAAAAAAATGATTATTGCTATTGCGTTTTGCGTAAATGATGCACCATGCCAAGAACAAACAAGACATCAATATGAAATCATGTTTCCCATTCTTGAACCATACCAAGAGCCTAAAAAATAGGAGGCCCCTTTCGGGGAGCAGGAGGCCCCCTTCCAACATTGCCCCCCTGGAAGAATTTCGTGGCGACGCCACTGCCTGTTTTTTCTTTTCCCTTTTTTTTTACCCCCCAAAACCCTTTCCATAACCCTCCCCTCCCGGCCCTGCCCCTCCCCCCCCGCCCCAGGCCCCTTCCGGCCCCCTGCTTGACGTCCCTTGAGGGCCTCGGGAAACGGCCCCCCGGGGGCGGGGGGGCCGCGCCCGCCCCCCTGTCTTTCTTTTTTGTTTTTTGTTTTGTTGGGGCAGGAACCAAGAAAAAAAAAAAAAAAACAAAAAATAAATATAATAAAATTCCTAAAAACAAAAAATAAATAACCAAAAAAAAAAAAAAAAAATTAAAAAATAAAAAAAAATATTTTTTTAATTAAAAAAAAAAAAAGGTGTTTTTTTTAAAAAGGGGGGGGAAAAGACCCCACCCCCCCACCCAAAAAACAAAATAACCAAATAAATTTTTTTAAATTTTATTTTTTTTATTTAAAAAAAAAAAAAAAAAATTAAAAAAAAAATAAAAAAAAAAGTGGGGTTTCTCTCCCCACCACCTCCCCCCCCCCCCCCCCCCCCCCACAAAAAAAAAAAAAAAAAAAAAAAACAAAATGGGTGAGAGAAAAAAAGAAAAAAAAAAGATAATGAGGGGGGGAGTATTATTTAATAAAGGGTTTTTTTTTTTAACCCCGCGGCAGCAGCCTCAACGTGTTTTTTCCGCAGATTGCACGATCGAGAGTAAAAAGGCCCTTCGGATAATTTTCTTTCGGGACCCATTCTGAAGTTTCTGGTGCTCTCGTCGAATCGATAGAGTCCCCTTGTGGTTTTTGTGGTGAAGTATGTTTTTTTGTAAGCCCCTGCAGGATATTTTTGGACCCCTGTTTTTTTTAAATCCCGGTTTCGGGCTCTTGGTGCGTTTTTTTTTGGTGCCTCAACAGGTTTCTTTTCCGGCGTCCGACGACTTATTATTTTGTGGATCCTTGACGCAATTTTTGTGTCCGCAGAGTGACATTCCGGGTATATATTGGTTGTTGGGAAGCCAGCTGCAACTTGTGGAGCTCCGGCGCGACGTTTTGGCCCCAGTGAGATTTTCAAGAGAAGCGGCGTGAAATTGTTTTGATCTAAGTGCGATTTTTTGGGCCCCGTGGTCACTTATTGGGATCCCTTGCGCGAGTTTTGGTGGCTACGACACGTTTTTGGGGGCCCAACAAGTTTTGTGGGCTTTTGGAGCCATTGTTGAGATCCCAGATTGATTTTCCGTGTCTGGACTGTTTTTCATTTCCCCGGCTTCATTTGTTGGGTGATCTCAACGAGACTTTTAGAGCCCCGGTGGGACCTGTCATGCTTCCAGCGTGATTTTCAGAGGTCCGGGTGAGAATTCTTAGTACCCACAGTCTCAGCGTGATTTTCAGGAGGCCCTGGACCGACCGTTTGTGGCCCCCATCGTGATTTTCTTAAACCCTGGCACGACGTTTTTTGCGGCCCAGCGTGATTTTCAGGGGACCAGGTGCAAACTTTTGAGGCTCCAGCGTCATTATCAGGGGCCCTGCGCTACTTTTGGGGGTCCCCAATGTGATTTTTCTGAGCCCCGGTGCGATTTTTGGTGGACCGAGTGGGATTTTTAGGGAGCATGGCGCTTTTTTTCCTGAGCTCGGCGGATTCTTGGGGGCCCCAAAACCTGTCAGGGGGGGGGGAACTGCCCACAATTCCCCCTCCCCATTCGGTATGTCACTATGCTATGCAATGATGCAACATAAGAATCCAGGAATAGTTCATCTGTTTCATCACTGACATGTGATTTCAACTCCCCAGTTCTCCAGACAGTTTGAGGAAAGTCAAACATCTGCTACGTGGATCAGCAAGGATGGATTATAAGGCAACAGGGGTACCATGGAATTCAGATCACAGTAGTTATGCTGCAATGCATACCTTCTTCCACAGGCTGCTTTGGAGATGGATGCGCTCCTGAAGTTTGGTCAGGGTTGGAGTTGGAGGTGGATGGAGCAACACTGTGAAGGACATAACATGTGGTTCAAAAGACTTCTGTTTACATTAACAATACAGTGGATGAAGTAACATTTTCATGAATTGACTTTTTATGGTGTTCTGAGTGAGTAGGACAATCGAGATGGGTTTCTATGATATGCATTGTAGAAGCAATGTTACGATGTAGCTTTTATACCCCAGTAGGAATGGTATGGGTTCACTCATAAGTGAATTTGCAAACATACTGATATATCAGTTAACATCAATGCAGGGAGCTATATGATTAATATGGTCGATGTGCCCTAAAGCCCAAATAACTAAGTAGCAATGCAGGGAATCTGCTGCATAACATTTTGCACGTAAATTAGCCATGATATATGGCATCATACTTCCCATGCGATTTAGAATAGTGAGCTTTATTTTATGTGCAAACATCAGTACATTATAAATGTTGATTAAACGTTACACACATCAGTTCCTTACAAGTGTCAGCAATACATTTCCTTTATGTGCTTTAAACATGATTCAAGAAAGCGCTGTCATCGATTTTAAACTTCCGAAAAGAGTGGGCCACCTGGTGTTTTTAATGCTATTTGAGTGAATTTGCTGTCTTGTTAGTGAACTGACCACCTATTCAGATATAAGTACTTTACCTTTGCCTACTTCTATCATGAAAATTTGTCATTTTCCAATACATTAGAAATCATCAGAATAACATTTTGTCCACAAACCGGTGCATGTATGTATTTCTATGAATTTATCATATTTATTAACACAAGTGATGTAGATCTGATCTGCAAATGTAGCACTCAGAAAATGTTATCAGCACAGGATTTCATTCCTGAAAATATAGTACTTTCAACATGTTATTGTTCTTTGTGAAGCAATAAGTGGAATGCTCCCATGCAGCATGCAGACGGAGGTTCATAACGTGCACCAGGTAGCACACAAAGAGGTATTATTGCAGTCTAAGGTAACCGCACGACAGGTTTTACACCCATTTTACCTCCACGAATCATTCAAAGGCGCTAGGTTTGGCCTAGTTACGTTAGTCTAGGCTTTTGTTGTAAGTTCGTAAATTACAAAAAAATAAGATTTTTCTTCAAAAACGGTTGAAGCTAGATTAGGTTATGTTAGGCTTTTAAGTTGAAAATGTTTGAGAAGAAAACAAAAATTGTTTGGAAATTTGGCATTAAAAAAAAATCATTTATTGCATGGAAGGCTAGGCTAGGTTAGATTAGGTTATGTTACGTTACATCTTTTTTATAATATGAACATTATTTTTTGTCCTATATTACTCAAATCCAAGCCCCTTTCTGGGTGTTATTTTTCCTCACAATTGATAAGTGTGCATCTGCAGAGGAAACGAGCAGTTACATCATGTTCAGTACATTAATAAACACTGCATTAAAAAAGAAATTAAAAGAAGTCAGAGATTACCATGAGCTGAAAAATTACCCAAAAAGTCAGGTATTATCGCAGTTCAAGGTAACCACAAGACAAGTTTTACACACATTTTACCTCCATGAAGCATACAAAGGGGTTAGGCTTGTTAGGTTAGGCTAGGCTTTTGTTGTAAGTTGGAAAAAAATCATTTGTTTGGAAATAATTTTTTTTAAATGATTTTTATACTAAAAAATATACATTCAGGCTAGCTTAGGATAGGTTTTTTAAGTTGAAAATATTTGAGAAAATGCCTCCAAAATTTTAATTAAAAACAATAAATTTCTTGTATGGGAAGCTGGACTAGCTTGGGTAAGGTTATCTTACATCTTGAACATGATTTTTATGCTATAATACCTAACTCCACGCCCTTTTTTGGTGATATTTTTACTCCCAATTGAAAAGCATGGATTTGCAGAGGAAATGCCACTCAATTTGTGCTTTTAGGTGTTTTACTAAAATTTTTTTAAGTTAAATTTCCAATGCAATGTTTATGAATATCACTAAGCTGTCACTAAGCACCACTCGTTTTCTGTGCAAATGCTTAATTTCCAGGTGTGAACAAAATAACATTAAAAAACGTGCTTTGAGTTAGGTAGCATAGCATAAAAAGAAATACATTAAAAATGCAACATAACCTAACCTAACCTAGCCTAACCTGACTTTGGAGAAAACAATTTTAAAAACAAAATTGGAAAAATATCAAGTAATTTATTTCCTTGGAATTTTACAAATGAAAAACCTAACCCAACCTAAACTAACCTAACCAGAATTATTGTGCATTAAGGTGGCAGCAAGACAAGTTTTACACATGTAAGGTGTTTTAAGTTGGACATTTTTTGCAAAAATTGTTCCCAAATTTAAAAGAAATGGAGCTTTTTTCTTCAAAAGCAGCTTATGATAGATTAGGTTAGGTTGGTTTAGTTTAAAAAAAAAAAATATATTGCTTGACATTTTTAAAACTTGATTTGTTGGTTTTGATTTTCGCCAAACAGAGGTTAGGCTAGGTTAGGGCAGGCTATGTTGCATTTCTTTTATATTAAAACATATTTTTTTGTACCCAATATCACCTAATTCAAAGCCTTTTTGGTGTTATTTTGCTCACAACTGAAATGTAGGCATTTGTACAGAAAATGAGTGGTCCCATCATCTGAGTCACATTCATAAACATTGCATTGAAATGATACATTCCACGAATTCATAAAACACCTTAAAACACAAATTTACCAAAATGTGTGGTCACATCATGTTCATCACATTCCTAAACATTGCATTAAAAAAATCAAGAAATCAGAATTTACTTTAAGCTGTGCATTTACCAAAAGGTGTGCCAACCGCTGGACGGAAATGCTACACTAGGTTCCCCAATCCTGGGGAGAAAAGCACGAAGAGCAGTGGAATTAAAATATTAATAAAAGTAAACTGAAAACAGCTCTTCTTAAAGACAAACATGGTAGGTATGTGGTATTAACATAGAAACCCTGAGCACAAATCAGAAAAAGGCATGGACTGGACATGTTCAAGCTTACCTTCCAAGTTCTTCAAGTATTGTTCCTTTGGGAATTAAATATCAGCAAGCTCTTTATTCACTGTTTCAAATCACACCAATCTACAGATACATCAGTAAGTGTGAAGTACAAAAAAAAACTAATCAGTACGACGGCACATGAGATTGGCCTCCGGATTAAACACTGCGCGCAATTGCACCACAAATGTCTCACCTCCGTCACATTTGTCGACAGCAACCGAAAATTTATACTTTGAGATGCTGGGATTTCTGTAACTAGACTTTTTATCTTTGGATGTTACGATTTTGGATGTTCTGAGGAATGTCCGTCACGATTTGTGGCATTTCATGCGCGCTAGTATCTATCAAGTCTCTCCAGACACATTTGGTGATGGGCTTTGAGCTTGTAAAATTTACAAGCAGGTGGTTGTCACTTCTGCAGCCGCCACAGGCCCATTTTTCTGAGCTGTGACGTCAAGAGTGCGATTGCCAGGCTGCGTCGAATTTCTCCATCGAATTTGGAATATGCCCGATTTCTGCTCGGGTGCGTCAGTAAATAAGCCTCGGTAAAGCGCCCACTGGCGGATCCAGGGAGGGGCCATTCCGGCCATGCCCCCCCCCCCGAAGAGCTTAAAAGGGGGGGCATAGTGTCTTTTGCCCTCCCCCGAAACCAACAGAAGTCAACTAAATTAAAATGCAGTAACCTTTGTCGATGTTAAAAATAGCGTCTGGATGAAAGAAAATCCAATTTTAAAGGATTTAAAAAAATTGTTTGGAAGCCAGTATGGTAGTATAGTAGATTCTGACACACATCGAGGGTTCCATGCTGCTCAAGTTCTGCTTACAGCAAGAGTTGACAAAATCGGATCCGCCAGTGTACACGAACGTTGACGTCGTACAAGACGTTGAACGTGAACGTGAACGTTTTGGTAAACAAGAACAAAAATCCGGTAACATAGGAACGGTGCAGGTAGGCCGGGGCTCCTACACAGGAAATTATGTTGTCAATATTACTTAAGTTTAATTTTAATTATCATTCTTTTAAAATGGGCCCCTTTGCCAAATAGTGGTCGAAATCCGGTGCTTTTAATAAAAAATTGTGGGAGAATGGGCACCCTCCAAATCCGTTCGACCCCTCCCCTGATGCAATTCCTAGGTATGCCACTGGGGAGGGGCGGGGGGCTGACGCCGAAAACCGAAAGTTGCCCCCCCCCCAAACCGGTGGGCTAGATCCGCCAGTGAAAGCGCCGATAAACTATGTACCGCGTTGCCAAGGATTAAGGTTGCAGTTAGCACTGGCGGATCTAACCTACCGGTTGGGGGGAAACTTTCGGTTTTCGGCGTCAGCCCCCCCCCAGTGGCGTACCTAGGAATTGCATCAGGGGAGGGGTCGAACGGATTTGGAGGATGCCCCTTCTCCCACGTGTTTTGGTTGAAAGCACCGGATTTCGACCACTATTTGGCAAAGGGGCCCATTTTAAAAACAATAATTAAAATTAAAATAAATAAAAAATAATAATAATTGACAACATGATTTCCTGTGCAGGGGCCCCAGCCTACCTCCACCGTTTCTATGTTACCGGATTTTTGTTCTTATTTACCAAAACGTTCACGCTCACGTTCAACGTCTTGTACCACGTCAACGTTCGTGCACGTGGACACTGGCGGATCCGATTTTGTCAACTCTTGCTATAAGCAGAACTTGAGCAGCATGGAACCCTCGATGTGTGTCGGAATGTACTATGCTACTATGCTGGCTTCCAAACAACTATATTTAAAGAAAATCTTTAAAATTAGAGATTCTTTCACCCAGACGCTATTTTTTTACCTCGGCAAAAGTTATTGCATTTTAATTTAGTTGACTTCTGTTGGTTTTGGTGGACAAAAGACACTATGCACCCCCCCCCTGTTAAGCGCTTCCCGGGGGGGCCATGGCCGGAATGGCCCCTCCCTGGATCCGCCAGTGGCAGTTAGCGTGCTCAATATGCGTGATGACACGCAGTAAGGTTCCTACCTAATTTAAAAATGCAAAATAATGCGGTTGAAAAAGCAAAGTTATTGGAGAGATAGGAACCCCCACCTCTGGATCTCGAGTTTGAGTTAATACATCTGCGCCACACGGCTAGGCGTAACCGCCCCCGAAGTTTGGGATGCTGGTTGGACAGTGTGCAAGACAACTTTGACGCTATATACCACGATAGTTTCGATGGCTGGAGCAAAAGTGGTAGATAGATTGGTGAAAGAAAGCGAAGCGATCCCTCTTTCAGTGCCAGAATCATGCGAATTGGCGTAATATAATCCGAGATATGTTTTTTTTTCGGAAATCGCAACAGCTCCCTGTACAGCATAGGAATGGGGCTACATCGAACTGGTGACGTGACGATCAATCAGTCCGAAGCGTTCAAATCATCTAATAAATATACCTGATTATATGCCTTGCTTGCAAGGTTCGTTTAGAAAGTCTTCGAAGCTACGGCTTAGTAGTACCTTCCTATTAATTTCTTCAAGAATAGGAATTATAATACCGTGTGCATGCAGCTTCTTGATTACTTTTGTATTGCATGGTATCATAAGCTGGCAGATATTTGGCTCACATGTGGCTCTTGGTGCAGGTCGCGACTGGGGTGCTGCTTTTCAATATTGAATATATGCTAATTGTCATTGGGATATAGGTGGGTACCTAGGTGAATATCAAGCTTATAGTGCGATGGGTTGACTGCTGAAAATAAATATAGTTTGTGTATCCACAATCTCAATGAAAACAGAATGTTGTTGACAGGACTGGATTGTGTGCAAGTTTGACAATGACTGGAAATTGAATGGAATTAATCCAGTTCAAGCTCCATATGGATGTGCTTTTGCCATGGGCCATGTGTGGAAGCATAATTATGACATTGTTAATTGTTGTCTAGTGGCTTTGCAGATTTTTCAGACAATATGGTTTACAATGCATCATCGTCAGATAATCTCGACATTTTATGATGTAAATTGTGCTTGCAAAGTGGAGGGAAATCCAACTCCTTTGTTTTTCCACAATATTTTCAATTTAGCAGCAAAAGGTGGAGAGTCAATCCACTATCCAATCCAAATCTTGTTTCATTTCAGTACAAAATGTGCTGATTGGCATCAACTAAGTTTTGTAAGTAGCATGGTGTTTTTTTCCCCTTTAACTTTCTTCTCAGCATAAAAATAGCATAGGTTATTGGGGGGCCCAAATCAACATTGAGGGGGCCAAGATCAACATTGCTGGGCATGGCCCCCACAAAAAGATACAACTCGACGCCCCTGATTACCATCAACTATTTGCAACATTTTATGATGTAAGTTGTCCTTCCACAGGGGAGGGAAATCCAGCTATTTTGTTGTTGTTTTTTTTTGCACTCAATTTTGAATTTTGTAGCAAAAGGTGGAGAGTCAGCCCACTATCTAATCCAAATCTGTTTCTTTTCAGTACAAAATGTGCTGGCTAACATCAACTACATTTTCTATGTACCATGGCCATGGTGTTTAAAAAAAAAAATTCCCTTAACTTTTTTATCAGCATAAAAAGAGCATGGTTTATTGGGGGGCCCAAATCAACATTGGTGGGGCCATGGCCCCCACAAAAGGATACAAATCGACGCCCCTGCGTCACGATGAAAATGTCCTCTCGCGGCTCCACATAGGTCAAGCTTTGCTCGCACATTAATTTATTTATTCTGCTTCACCTCGGCCTTCATGCCCACCATGCGACTCCCATCTTGCAGCTACACATCTTCTCCTTCATTGTCGCCAATACCATGGCCCTCGAAGAACACTAACCGATTACTGCCATGCACGCCATTTTCCTTTTTCTTTACCCTCACTGTTGGGGAATGGCCACCCAACTCTCATTAAAATACCCGTTCACATTCCTTCGAAAAACAAATCTGTTCAAGATTTACAAACTGAATTGTCACAAATAAGTCTTTTGTCCCCTTCTTTAATGACACGAATTGGCCCAAGGAGGCAGCAGTACATTAATCAATAAAACAAGCAAGCCTTTGTTGGTTGCGACTTACTGTTGGCGATGCAATACCCGTTCTAATTGAACTGGTTACACGACATGTAATTGCAGATGCCATGCAGATATCTCACATTCAAAAGCTTCATGGATTCACGAGACGGATGAAAAATAGGCTTGTGAGTGCATGAGCAGTGGGCATTCATAGGCAGATAGAAAGATTCCCCCCCCCTCAAATCCATGCACCCGCTATTGTCTCCGAGTGATGCCTTGCCAAACAGGTAATAGTTATTACAAGATATATGGCATCAACAAAGTAAGGTCCACAAGTGTCAGGGTAAACACAGTTGCCGAATGTTATAGCCCTCCTTGCTCCAAGAAGGGGGCACCACAACAGCACGCCATGTCGATGCACAATACGAAACTTACCCGATCCATGATGATCAACAACACCACCATATTGACCCAGTCTCACAGAATACCACAACTTAAGATCTTAGAGGCAGCTTTCATCCGTGAAAAGGACCGGTAATTAACCGGCAGTTGAACATGAGGGGCACGCTGTCTCTTTATGATGGACAACCACTCCCCCCAAGGGCATAGGAAATTGCTTCTGGCTATGTACTGTCTGTGCTCTTGGAAACTCGAGTGATTGTGTGCACCTACATTTGTTCATCCGTATTGAAATATATATAATTGGGAAAATGGAACCATTGGGAATATAGTAGTATATATAATTTGGGAAAGGTATGACCATTTAGTATATTACCGCTAAAAGCATTGCTATCTAAGAAGTATGAGGTATGAGATCTACGTGTGTGTTAGATAAAAGCAAAATAAAATGCTCATTGCTGACGTGGAAATCATATAGAGACCGAAACGCTTGCGAATGTATTATGTTCTTATCCGCATGTCTGAAGATGTTTGATGTCCTCACGAAACGTTACGTGAATGCGAGAATATATGCACAATTTTACATGCAGCTTCTACACAAGAACGGACTATCATCAGGCGATTTGAGAGCCTCTCAAAGAGGCATATTAACACGAAGTATGTAGTTTTATTGAAGGAAACATGCATTAAAGACAATCTGCTCCCAACATTTACTAATGTACATATATACATATATATATATATATATATATATATATGTACAATATATGTGTTTGTGTGTGTGTATTAGTAATGTTTTGCTCACGTTAATCTCCGTAAATGTTACACACGGTGATTTATATGTTGTCCAATGAACAAGCAGCTCAGATGCTTCTGAGTTCCTTAAAGCAAGTGGCCTGATTCTAAGGAGTGAGTGGCGGCAGAGGTACACCGAAGGTGGCTAAGAGAGGGAGTACCCCCTTAGCCGCCCGAAGAAAATGCGTATCCCATTTGCAATTGCTCCAGCCCTCCACACGAAAGAACTCAACTATACGAACCGATCTCATTCGCCGACTCCTGTGGAGTTACAGACTGGTCCAAAAAGTTTAGCCGAAGCGCCAACTGGGCTTTGCATAACGAGACAAACAAATTGCGGCTCATCGCTGATTTCTTCTCCCGTACTCGTCGAAAATTGGAAGAGAAGAGCGATTCATCACGACTTCACTGCGCGTGCTACCACTACTGAAATTCGTCGACTGAACTGCTTGGAAAGTTTGAGAGGTGCACCGGGTCTTTGATGTAGGTAGTAAAGCAGCTGATTATGCTGTGGAGCAGCACCATGATTGTGTTCAGTCTAACTGATACGGCTGTCGACTGATGCAATCCCATCCGACCGTCGTTGAGTGGTCAGGAGGTGACCTGGACCGACATCGAGCGGCAGCGGTGTCCGAGTGGCGAGATTGCATCCACACGCATCCAGCATGACTCTTGGAAGGCACTCACGTCCAAAAGTACTTCGATATTGGCTCGGTTATAATATTCCGAATGCACAGCCTTCGTCCACTTTCGGTGTGCTAGGTGCAATTGTTTTGCACAACAAACCCTGGATACTTCCTTTGAGACTTGGGCGTCTTTGCACAGGGGAAATTATCTGGTTTTGTGTGTGTGCGTGTTCCGTGCATGTGCTGGCTCAGTACATGCAGAGCCTAATACAGACATCTCATCGGTGCCGATGTTGCGCATTCGCTAAGGCTCGCCAGCGCTAAGGAGGTTGTGGGCAAGAATTTGCTCCTGACACACCCTCGTGTAATGTCACCAGCCATTTGATCAGCGGCACAGATTGGGCGACGTGCTGAAGGGTGTGCAAAGCGACGAGCCAATGACAGTGCGTCTCCACTCGGGGGTTGTCGGACGCAATATTGCCGATCCGCACTTCAGATAAGCTGTTACGCGTTCATAACTAGCGAAATGGTGGTATTTACGACTTCGTTAATGCAACTGAGAGCGTATTCGTGTTGCGTTCCCTGGCGGCCTCCAGGAGATATTTGATGGTCGGAGCACCAGACACCTTTGCGAGATGGATGCTGCACTTCTACAGTGCAATATTGCTAGTATACACCACTTCACATAAGACATTGCATCGCCGCTCCCGTGCTGAATGCAGTTGAAGCGTGTTGTGCGGAATTATGCAAAGGCTATACATGTTCCGTCTGTCTAAGGTCACCAAAAATACGAATGTGCACATGTTTTGCGAGCAGACTTCAGCTCATAAATAACTCTATTCGTTAATTGCAACCGAGCAGCAGGCTGTAAATCAAGTTGACTGTTCTACCCGAGATCTTTCCCAGGTACCCTGGTGAGCGAATTCCAGCATTTTTGTTCCCAATGCCGGCGTTCAATTCCAAGGAGCTAAATTGAGAACGCAGCGTGTTGGCGGAGTTGCCATTCACGTCGTGCTCCCCCAGCAACTTGGCCAAACAGGCTGACCTGCGAACAATGAGCGTTCTGTTCAGCCGAAACAACAGCCCGGCAGGCTGGAACTGCCGGTGCCGCGGCCGAACGGCCTGCGCGCTCCTCTGAACGTGTGCAGCTTCTGCAGACGTGCCACGCGGCTCCGTGCACCACCGAAAGCCACCCATCACTGGGACAAGGGCGCTCTGTGCGCCGCCTGCCGGCCGGACGGCAGGCGGCTGCGTCTGCCGGCCAGCTGCCGCTGCACTGCCAGTCGGGCTTCCCAGTGTTTGTTCCGTGCTGTGTCGCCGCCGCACAGCCGGAAAAACAGGCCCCACGTCACCGCTGGCATGCCTGGCAAATTACCTGCCACACAGGGCGCATCTATGAGACAAAATATCCTATGAATCACGAAAAACGCGAGGCAGACAACAGATGAGCCTCGTTTGCGCGCGGTGTCGCCGTCGAGCGCCGTCGCCGTGGCGAGGAGCGCCGCGATGCGAAACGGGCCGCACCGGGCCAGATAAGAGCCATGTCGCACCCTGGGCAGGCTATCACCAGGCTGGGGCAGGATGCTGTCCGAGAAAGGGCAGGTATTTGGACTGGGTGTTGTCCGGCACAGGGCACAGTTTGAGACAGGGTGCTGTCCGAGACAGGGTGCTGTACGAGACAGGGTGCTGTCCGAAACACAATGCTGGCTGAGACAGGGTGCTGTCTGAGACAGGGTGCTGTCCGGGACAGAATGCCGTCTGAGACACGATGCTGGCTGAAGCAGGGTGTTGTCCGAGACATGGCACTTTCGTAAACAGGCTTCTGCTCGAGATTGGGTGCCGTCCGAGACAGAGTGCTGTTCGATGCGCGGTACCGACCAAGGCAGGGTGCTGTCTGAGACAGGGTGTTGTTCTAGACAGGGTGCCGGCCGAGACAGGGTGCTGTTCGATGCGCGGTACCGACCAAGGCAGAGTGCTGTCTGAGACAGGGTGCTGTTCTAGACAGGGTGCCGGCCGAGACAGGATGCTGTTGGTTGCACGGTACTGGCCGAGGCAGAATGCTGTCTGAGACAGGGTGCTGTCCGAATTAGGGTACTGTCCGCAATAGGATGCTGTACGAGATGGGGTGCTGTCCGGGACAGGAGATTGCTGTCCGGGACAGGAGATTGCTTTCCCCGAGATTGGATACAGCCGGTCTGCAGTGGAGCAAGACTGAAGAGCTGGACGAACAAATACTAGGACAGAACAGAACGTTTTGGGGGAAGTTCGGGGTAGGCCACGGCCTCCGAGCGGACCTATCATCTCAGCCGATGGCAGCTTGTGGCTGTCTTTCGCTGAGCTCGATATGATTAGGACCACGTTGTCAGTGAGCAGTGCCAAAATAGCGTTGCAAATTACTGAATCCCCTTCCTTTCTGGGAAATGGAATCGGTGGTGATATATATATATATATATATATATATATATATATATATATATATATATATATATATATATATATATATATATATATATATATATATATATATATATATATATATATAGATATATATATATATATATATATATATATATATATATCTCTCTCTCTCTCTCTCTCTCTCTCTCTCTCTCTCTCTCTCTCTCTCTCTCTCTCTCTCTCTCTCTCTCTCTCTCTCTCTCTTAGTGACCTCTAAGCAGAACGCTAGATAGAACAGTACCATAAATATGTAATTTGTATCTCTAGATAATATGTTGCACAATTATGTGAAAATACTGAGTGCATTAGTCTGGTATTTTGCCTTGAGCCGTCTTTGCTGCAAAATGGCAAGTTCTTGCAATTGTTCATTCATATACATATTTGTTTGTTATGGTGGTTAAAAAACGACGAAAATACAATTTACCTGTGAAAAAGCCAGTGCACATTCATTTTACTGGTATGTTCTAGAGGGCGTGATTTCAACGAATTTCGTTTCAACTGAAGGTTTGTATACAGCCTCTCCCCTCCCCTCACCAAAAGTGCAAACCCAGTGTTCCGGAATCGCAACAGTAGGCAAGGGCATTTGACTGCTTTAACTGCTTTGTATGCATCGCTTGTATTATTTTTATTGTCAAGTTCATTTATTTTGCTCCTTTGTCTTGCTTTATTGAAGCGACGAAGCATACCGCGCATAAGTTATTGAAAATCTTGTTTTGTTCATTCCACCTATTGTAGAGGAGTGCAGCGAGAAAGGCTCCGCTGAAGACTATTTATGATGCACTCATGACCTTTTCGAGCTCAGTCGAACCGAACGTTCTTGCGTCAGACTTTGAATTATGCTACAGCGATGTGTGCTAATCATGAATTACCGTCAGACCTGATGACACCGTACACAATGCAGCTGCGACACGCAACGCAATTCAAAGCTAGTGCAGTGTGTACGGCACCTGGGACGTTGAAGGCCGACGTGTACCCTGATATACGGTATGGTGGTGCCGGGAGATCGGTGCGAGTCTGTCACACCTGGACAAGACAAGATTACGACGCAATAGCATGCCACGGTGACGTGAACGTGATGGCTCCGCACGGACACTTTAATTGCGATCAATATGCAAACACGACGGCTCGGTATCTCGCATCAGTCTGCTGCTTGATGGGTTCTCGGTATTGGGTGACTAATTTAATTGATCAAGGTACTCAACAGTACAAGCTTTTGGTGAGCAGCTTCCCGCCCAGAACCATTTCAGTTCGGTATATTGGTTGTGGTCTGGTTGATAAAATTTACATGTGGAAACTATTTGGCAGCCTGTAATGGCTATCAGCCCCCACGAAGTTCCGTTGAGTGCCAGTGAGAGCTCCAATTTAGTCCACACCCGAGGGGAGGAAGGCAGAGCAGTTCTGTGTTCGCCATCAGCTCTATCGGCATCTTGGCAACGTCTGAGACACTTAAATGCACTGCGTTGTATCCTGAAGGCACGACGCTAGTCTCAAACGCGATAATGAAGTGTAATCGGTGTCAAAATAATATTATGTTTACCATTACATTTCGCATTGATAAAGGAATTCATACGGAATATGAATTCATATTCATACCGAATATGAATTCCATAGGTGGAGATAACATGTACATTTCTTGGCTTAGTTTTGTCGGACCAGATTAAGCTGGTCTTGGTCCACTGGGGTGGTTAAGATGGGCTTTCGCAAAAGGTGAGACGCACCGGAGATAATGGGCCCGCAGCATGGATATTCGCTATCGTGTGAATATCATACTCAGCGATATATCATATCATGCTCGGCGTCATCATCATACTCAACGATCGAGACCTTCGTCTTCGTCGTCTTTCCATCGTCTTGCGTTCCAACTGGTGCTATTTGGTTTATCTGTCTTCTAACGCATGAGCGACAGCCGAATCACTACCGTTCCGCCAGACCCTCGTTGAGTTCCATGTCTGCATCAATTGACCTCCGCCTTGACTGTCACTGTCACATGCTTCGTGACGGACCCCTAGAATTGTATCGTCTTCTAACGTCGCATATGGTGCCATATCTGATTGGGTTCACATCGAAATGTGTATTGTGTGTTATACGTTGTCTATATGTCTTTAAGTAAGAATGTATATCGTGCAATATGGCGCGATATTGTACCGCAGCATTGTTTGTAGCTTTTCTGTTGCAACTATTGAATCGATTTCTGTGTAGCCGGTGGCAATAGAAGCTTCCCCCTGACCTCTTCATGTCATAATCGTTCAAATCAATGGCTGTTGATGAAACGGCGCCGGGTAGCTCATCGCAGGATGTCGTTGGTATTTATCATTGAATAATGAGTTTCGGTGTATGTACCAGCACGCTGTTTCCGTCGCAATTATATTTTTTTAAAACCTGGCTGGAGCAGACAATTCCGTCCCTCCCCTCCACCCAAGCGTGGGCTGATATATTAGTAAAAGTCTGAGAGGATGGCTTTTGAAAATCTCCTATGAACAAACTGGGTCCAATCAGCAGCCACGACCCTGTGGGCTAAGATAAATCGTGGCCGATTCCGATGGGGAGAACTATGAGATGCTGAAAATTGGCATAAATACTGAAAGAACCCTTGATTGCAATGCTAATGCGTAAAAATGTCTCAAGAGGCCCAGAAATTGAGTGATGCTTTGCTATTCGGTATCTTGCGGGCACAGGCAGTCGACATCATCATCACTTCCTTCAATCGGTTGCTGCCACCATACATTTCACGTTTTTCCGGAGACTGTTAAAGTTTGCCTGAGATGCCATTAACTGGAATCTAGTAGCTGTATTCAAGGCTTACGTAGTTTCAATTCCGCAGGGAATGCGAGTCTGAAAGCGCCGATAAATTCCACAGTAGTCTCCGAATCCAGCTCGACATCAAACGTGTGACCACCCCGCCGGACTGAATTCGTTTTACAGTTCTTCTCCCCTCCTCCACGATCCCAAACAAACTCCCACAAAGCCTGTTACGTTATCTGTAGTTCTGCCATCCTTCCTTCTGCGCCGGCTCATCCTTTCATCGCCAGTTGGCAACTTTATGCGGCCGCAAATCCTTTCGGCGTCGGCTCTGAGTCCGTCCTCAGACCGCACCGTCCGCTCCCCTCGTCGGCAATTTTCGCTTCCTCCCAGACGCCCTTCCTGTCCGGACCCGGCTGTGCGCGCCGTTGATTTTGTGTCCATCAGCTCAACTTTTGCCAGTTTTTACTTAATGTGTTCATTTTAAAAAGCGAACAAAAACGCAGCGAGTGAGTGTAGCTCCGGCCGGTAATGGCCCCGGCGAAGTCCCATTCACCACCCGTGGACACTCGTTTTTCGTCACCGTCCGTCGCCGCCGCGCCGGCTGTACGCGTGCGCCACGTGCATTGCCATCGGAACAGAGTATGGGTGCGGTTGGAACGGAAAGCAGACATCGGTGACGTGACCGTTGCCGCATTTTGTCTGTATGTACAAAATGCGACACCCTGCTGTCTAAATTACATTCATGTTCGGCACATTTGACGGGCCTCTAATACATGCAGTGGCTTGTCAGCCAACATAGCTGAATCAATCAGGCAACCGACTGCTACTCCGATATGGAAATTGAAAGTAGCTTCGGGTTTTGCACGTGGTGGCAAGCATCCTTTCAATTTATTTTGCCGTTCCGAAGGCAGCGAAATATATTTTATTTGCATGGAGGATGTAGCATGTATCATCAATTCCAAAAGCATTAGACTACATTGTCCTCACTATTTAACTAACTACAATATGCATTTACATGAGACGCAAAATATAGCCCGATTTGCTCGAAACAAGCATGCTGAGCGCATACCCGGACCCAGACAAGCTTCTGCAATCCAATACGGCTGCCAGCAGCAACACAAACCCAACGCACAAGCAGCACCTGTGCCTGAGCAGAGAGAAGCGACGTCCATGGCGGGGCAGACGAGCAAGAGTTGTCTGTGATCAATCAGACACAGACAGCTTCACACATGGCCAATCAGACACACCAGCGGCGGCGGCGTCTGGGGCAGACACAAAGGCCGCGTCCTCGACTGTCACGCCGCCTTCCTCGGCCCATCGTAGGGTGAATAGTAATGGGCGCCGCTGGTCGGGCAGATTTCAAACAAAAGCTCTCTCCGGAGAGAACAGCGGCGGCTCTGAAAAGGAAATAATGAACGCGACGGCGGCGACGACGTTTGCGCGAGCTCGCGCTCTGTCTCCGTGTTTGTGCGTCTGGCCGGCCGTCTGGCCGGCCGTCTGCCGTCGTCCCGCGCGCCGCCGGCCGGACCGGATGCCGGAGTTGTCGGAGGTCGTGTGTCGGGAACGACTGGCCAGCGGTGGCTGGTTGTTGGGGGGATCGTCGATTTGGCTGCACGGACAGTTGGGCCACCCACGCGCAGCAGTGCTTGATTGGGTAGCGAATTGCCAATGCCTGGCATTTCGCTTTTAGCACTTTAGGTTACAGATTTGTGTGTTGAGTGCCAGAGGCTCTAATTTAATCGTGACTCGCAACCATTATATAGATAAGTTGTGTCTAGCCGATGTTTGAAAACGTACCTCTCAAGTAGATCAGCTACGGACTTATGTCATTAATTCCAGGTGAATGTGTTGATATTTGTGTCATAGCTCTAGTTTGTTGTGTGTGTTTGTGTTGTTTGTTGGTACCTCAATGTGCGGTCCATGCCGCCACTGTCAGTAAGGTGTATCCAATGTTTCGTTTCTCTACACTCGCTGCTTAATCGTCACGCTACCTAAGGGCAATAGTCTCCACCAAGGTCAGCTAATTCCCAAGTTCAGTCCTATCAATATGGCCTCCCGTTTTTAGCCTTTTACGGCACGAAATGGCCTGAGGAGACCGAAGTGCCTATGTTAATACAAAATTGTAACCTTGGTGTCGTAGTGTTTGACCTCCACCCGAATCTCTTCGAAACCTTTTTCGAAGACCTTTTTCGAAGCCCTTACTTTTCACGCGAACATTGTTGTTACCTAAATGCTATTTCTCGTTCCTTTTCATTTATTTATGCCATAACATTGGCACATTCAGGTTTGTACTAGCACCTACGTTTGCAATATACAGCTATGCCGATTTAAGTTGGCCTGCGCGCATCGTGTCATAATTAATTCCGGCTCTGGTGTATGAATGTGTGAATAGTGTCTGGTCTGATGTGCATATTCATGCACAGAAGTGCATCACGTCTAAACGAGCAACCCGCTACACAGGTCGGGCTTGTGTCTGTATATGTGTCTGCCTGCCTCTTCTGGCACATATGGAGTGGTGCTCGCGCTACTGTAGTGGGTGGGGCGCGATGAAGGAGGGTCCCGACAATGCCGTATTATTGGACAACATCCCGCCTGGCTTTATCGTCAGCTTGCTGCTTATATTCTGGCAAGCTCCGACGAGAATGCGTACGAGGCATAATACCCAAGGGGACACGTTTCCCCCACAGACGAGTGCAGGGAGTTAAGCACATCGACAGGAAGTTGGCGGGGATTCCGAGGAGGGGTGGGGTGGATGATACTTCGGCTGGATCGGTACAGGACATGTGAATGAATAGGTAGGATAGTGGGAATTAAGGTTAGCCGTGTCCACCAGTTTTGAAGCATCTTGCCATTGCGGTAATTTGTGGTAATGGTGAGCTTGAAACCTTAACTGGAAGGAATCCTGTTTGAACAATATTTGTTTTCCTTAAGTTGTGGAGCACTGCACTGAACACCGCTAAATCGAGGACAAAAACACAGAAAAAGTAACCACAAAAGAAATAACAGCTCATAAAAAGCTAGATGAAGATTTTATTTCGCGTAGAACGTTCTGACAAGTGTGAAGGCTGAGGAATGCATGCTTAGGAACATTTAGGTATGCCACCAGTATCTTACGTAGAAAATTCTTTAAAAATCACTTCATTTCTTATAGGAGATAACTTTTCACGAAGCCGATGGTGGCTCCTATACAAATCTGCTCACAATACCCAAACTGAAAGTTCCGCCCTGTGTGTCAAATTCCTTGGAGTAAACCGACTCGGATCTGATCAGGCTGCTCAAAAACAGGCAACCCCAAACAATCGATGTCTGTTCCTATCCAACGGCCAACAGCCTTCATAGCACGATAAAACAATTAAATGTCGGGCATCGACACTTAACACCACATGCGCACATTACGCGGACAGGCCACACGAACTACACACACACTTTCAACTCACACAGATATATTGACACAACACACATATGCATGCCATTCATCGATAATTTTCTGGTCGAAGAACGGTCACAGACCATTGCTAGACCCACAATCCCTCTGTGCGCAGCATGCAAAGGCGGAAAAAAACCCTTCCAGAAATATTGACCAAGTCTGGCTTCGACCTTCCACGAAATCGCTATCAGTATCGGAAAGTCGCCACTAGTGTACATGTGAAAGTCGCCATTAGTATTCATGTGAAAGTCGCCATCAGCATACAAGTGAAAGTTGCCACCAGTATCCGAAAGTCGGCATTAGTATACATGTGAAAGTCGCCATCAGTATCTGAAAGTCGCAATCAGCATACATGTGAAGGTCGCCATCAGCATCCGAAAGTCGCCATCAGTATACATGTGAAAGTCGCCATCAGTTTCCGTGCGAACGACGCCGTCAGTTGACGTATCAAATCCGGCCAACATCCTTTTTAATCCGGTGCTCTTGACGTTGCTTTGTTGCTGTCGAGCCCAAACCTGATGTAGCTTATTATTACTGCTGGAGACATTGTGCAATAACGCTCAGATATGTGTTGATGCCTTTATGAAGATTACTTGTCTTGGAAATAATTGTAAAATGGAAAATCACGTCGTCATCATTTATGAACCTTTGATATCTGTTCGAGACTTATTGTAGGTTGTGTTTGATATGCTGTGTATGGCTTGCAGAGAAGCCCACTTTGTTCGTGAACACAATCTGAAGATTAAACCGTGCTTCTACCCAAAATCACCTGTCACCCTTACTATCCACTGGGCCGTGTACCTGGGACGCTCTCAGAGAAGCTGTGATTATTTTGCAGCCATTCTCGTGGTCACTAAAGCGTTTTCTCCTGGCATTTGGGAATAGCTCCCATGTACTCTGGTGCCATGTCCTGAAAGTGTGATCGGGTGTTAGAAGAAGAACTTCAGTCATCAGAAGCTGAGTAAGAGTGTACCCAAAGCACTAGTGGCGGAACATCCGAACTTAAAGAAGAGGGCGAACGTAATATCTGAAGTATTCCTTTATGGTCACCACCACACAGTTAGTGTTCAATACTGTCGTCTAATGAGCGGCACGGGCACAGCACCCTGAAAGCCAGCGCGTCCTCCGTCACACACGCTTCAAAGTATATTAACATTTTGCTAAAAGTTGCAAAGAAACTTGTTGCAAAGCTGTCCGACTCCCGTTTGAATTGCTCTAGCTTCACGACTCACCTCCACCACAGACCATACTCACAGGGATAGCGTTTGCACGTTGATTTGTGTCATCGTGTCATTGCATTATAATTGCTGAACATACTATCGCTGTGAGTTTTCCATCTGGTAAGTGACACATGCTACCTTTACAACGCTAATAAAAAGGGCGCCAAAGTGACGGAAGTTGTCGCGTGGGGCAGTGATCTTTAGAGTCGTGCCAGACCATAGAGGTTATTTGCGCCGCCTTTAAAGCGAATGTGTTTTGCATGCAAAGCTAAGGCAAGTGTACATTTACGTTAAGGGAATTTTACGTTATAGTGTATGTGACGTAAGATGCTGACGGCGGGGGCTGGGTGTGGGACATCTCCCGAATGCCTAATTGACGTGAGTTTTACTTTACTCCTCCGCAAGATAATTTGTAGCTAGGGGGGTGGGGGGATTTTTAAAGTGACGGGAAGTTGATTTTGTGCAGGGTACATTAGCCTACTCTTGTCAAAGAGCACCGAGAGGTCTTTACCGTACGGGCAAGGAGGTGTTGTCCACACCGCCTATCAGGCCGGCCGCCGCGTGTTCCTCATTAATGGCGGGTTAGTCGGAACATGCTTTCATGCAGGTTTGTCAGTGACGTTATTGCAGTATTTGGCAACTCGGCTCATCCACGTCCACTGTACCTCTGGGTAGCCGCTTTAGCTTATGAATTGCAAGGCAAATTGGTTCATCTACGTCCGATGGCTACTTTGAGTAGTCTTTTACGCTATGCTAGTTTTTTTGTAAGCAAGTCGGCTCATCTACGTCCGACGGCACCGCTAGGTAACCATTTATTACGAATGGGAAAGTGAGTCGCGTTCATGTTCATCCGGTGCCATTTGGGGATAACTACGTTATTCCTACGAGTGGATCGTAGACATGCATTGCTTGTTCAAGTGAGTGTTGGTGGTGTGGTGTCTACAATGCTCCTGCTAGTTTTGTGGCGTACGGATATTCAAACAGCGATTAGAGGAAGTTTTGGGTGCTTGTCACCCAGAAGCGATGGTAGCGACAAGGTAATGCCCTCTTTTTGCAAAAGGCCTAAGGTGGTTGCCTTTGAGCTTTAGAGCTTCTGCAGTCTAGCAGGATGTGGTCTACGCTTAATGTGGTGTTGCAGGTGTCACAGTGATGTGTTGTATATTGGTCATTCTCTAGTTTGTTTGTTGTGTTGTTAAATCAGGCGCTTCGGCCTCATATCCTCCAGTTGAGGCTGTGTTCGTTTTGTGCAATCAGTTATAAGTCTAGTGAGGATTAATTCCTTTTGACGGTGGGATTGGTTTGGTGTGCTCCATGTGCCTACCGTTGGTTTGATGTTGTGGGTGTGATTGGATTTGTGTTGTGTAGAGTTGTGTTGTGTCCACGTGTTCTGGTGATGCTGACGTATGTGGCGATGTAGGAGTGATTTACAATCGTCTACCGAATATTCCATGCTGGAGCAAGTGCTCAATGCTAAGGCTTGTTTTGCTAGCCGATCTGCTTCCCCGTTTCCTGGGATGTTGGCGTGACCCGGTATCCAGAGGAAGGAAAAGTTGTTTGCGTTGTGGGCCACTTCCTGGGATGTTGGCGTGCCCCGGTATCCAGAGGAAGGAAAAGTTGTTTACGTTGTCGGCCACAATTTGTTGGATTCTGCCAATGACTGGATGTGGACAGTCGTGGGTGTTGCTAATTGGCTGAAGGACGGATTTGAAATCTGAGCAAATCGCTGCGTTTCTAGCTTTACGCCTCATGAGAATGAAGATAGCGGCCAGAATGGCCAGTGCTTCAGCGGAGTAGATGGAAAAGTTATACGGTAGACGCCTGGAAAGCCTAAGGTCTGGTCCAGTGATGCCGATGTCTACTTTGACCTCATGTTTCGACCCATCCGTGAATACGAGTTTTTGTGATTGCTGTCATCGGCGAATTTGTGGAAGGTGCGAAAAATTTCCTCCGATGTGATAGCCGAATTATTTTCCTAGAGCAAGTACTCTACCTTTGGTTGACTGAGTTTCCGGAATGGCCCAGTGGGCGGTCGAGCTGCAGTGGTTGGCATTATGAGGCTAAGGTCTGAGAAAAAGCCGTGGCAATTTTACCACCATATGGTGGCAGTTTGCGCCCAAATCGGCTCTTGTCGAATCTGTCAGGCGTAAAGCAGCGCTGTGCCGGGTGATTTTCAATGGATTTGAATAAACAAAAAGGCACCAAGGCGACGGAAGTCGCTTCGACGCCAAGTTTAACAACAGAGCTGCCAGGTTTCAAACTTGACGTCGAGGCGACGCCTTTCACCGTTGTGGCGCCTTTCTGTTTGTTCTCGTTGTAAACGTCGTCGGCGACGATGCTGTGTATGCCTGTCGCGTGCAGGCCGTCGCCTTGCTGCTGCGCCGAGCGTGCTGCCATCAACGGCACTCGGTAAATCATCCACGCGTCTACCTATGCACATGATGTTGGCGAATGTCACCGACTGCCTTCTGAGATCGGCGGCCCGCACTCGGTCTGGGCTTGCTGGAAATCTGGAGTGTGCCGGCTCGATATGGCATTAATGAGGCCGGGTATGCACTGCAGGCCGCACGCAAAATATTCACAATGTCAAGCATCACTCGCGAGCTCGCTGAAGCAGGACCAAGCTATGCATGCCGCGCCGCTTGATCGCCGGGTTATACTCAGCCCGAGACCTGCGCGCTCAGAGAGGTCGCGCGCTGTGGGAGAACACGGTCGGTGGTTCGTGTTTGAGGCGCCGGAATAAGTGTGTGTGTGTTGGGGGGGTACGCGATTTCCGTCAACTCGCAGAGCAAACTTCAAGGCTGTTGGCTTTCGACACGCGCGTGAACGGCGCACGCTGATCGGGCCGACCACGCGCGACAGGCGCTCCGTGCCGCGCGACAGTTGTGATCAGCGCCTGTACACAGGCGCTCCGTGCCGCGTGACAGTCGTGATCAGCGCCTGTACACAGGCGCTCCGTGCCGCGCGACAGTCGTGATCAGCGCCTGTACACAGGCGCTCCGAGCCGCGCGACAGTTGTGATCAGCGCCTGTACACAGGCGCTCCGTGCCGCGTGACAGTCGTGATCAGCGCCTGTACGCAGGCGCTCCGTGCCGCGCGGCAGTTGTGATCAGCACCTATACACAGGCGCTCCGTGCCGCGTGACAGTCGTGATCAGCGCCTGTACACAGGCGCTCCGTGCCGCGTGACAGTCGTGATCAGCGCCTGTACGCAGGCGCTCCGTGCCGCGCGGCAGTTGTGATCAGCACCTATACACAGGCGCTCCGTGCCGCGTGACAGTCGTGATCAGCGCCTGACACAGGCGCTCCGTGCCGCGCGGCAGTTGTGATCAGCACCTATACACAGGATGGACGGGTGCGCGCTCGGCCGCGTGGCGTGCACACCGCCGTCCGGTATTGATCGCGCGTCACACGGCGCCTTCGGCCTGTGTGTGTGTGTGTGTGTGTGTGTGTGTGTGTGTGTGTGTGTGTGTGTGTGTCGACGAGCTGTTGCACGCCGCTCGGCGGTTCATCAGCGTCGTCTGCGGCGGCCGACGGCTGGCCGCTGACGAACCGCGTCGTTCGCGCCTTTGTCGTCGCGCGGCGCCATTCAGCCATTCAGTGCGTCGGCCGTGCACCGCAGCCGCGCCGTCGGCCGTGCACCGCAGCCGTGCCGTCGGTCGGCTGGTGGTCATCGTCCGCTAGTGCGCTACGGCAGCCCGGTGCAGTGGTGACCGTGTGTGCAGACACGACGTCTGCGCTACCTGAGACCTGAGCGCCGACATTTGTGGCATTGTGCGGTGGGGTTAATGGCAACACAGGCTGTCGGGTCCGTGTACGTACACACGACGTCTGCGCTACCTTAACGCCGGCATTAGTAGCATTGTGCGGTGGGGTTAATGGCAACACAGGCTGTTGGGGCCGTGTACGTACACACGGTGTCTGCGCTACCTTAGCGCCGGCATTAGTGGCTCCGTACGGTGGGATTAATGGCAACACAGGCTGTCGGGGCCGTGTATGTACACACGACGTCTGCGCTACCTTAGCGCCGGCATTAGTGGCACTGCGCGGTGGATTTAATAGCAACACAGGCTGTCGGGGCCGTGTAAAATATAGCCAACATTAGCCGACCGTATATGGCTCATCGATTCCGATGGATTAATGCTAAATCGATGCGGAGCTGATTGCAACGTTCCCGGGCCGCGTCGCACCATTGTTTTGCTGGGTGGCGCGTAGATGGTAGCCAACTGCTTACAAAGAAACTGCAGTTGTGCCGAGGAACACCAGCAGACAAGCATAACACAGCCGACCAGAGCCACCCGAAACAGGCAGACAAGCATAACACAGCCGACCAGACCCACCCGAAACAGGGAGACAAGCATAACACAGCCGACCAGAGCCACCCGAAACAGGGAGACAAGTATAGCACGGCCGACCAGATCCACCCGAAACAGGGAGACAAGCATATCACAACCGACCAGAGCCAGCCGAAACAGGCAGACAAGCATAACACAGCCGACCAGAGCCACCAGAAACAGGCAGACAAGCATAACACAGCCGACCAGAGCCACCCGAAACAGGGAGACAAGCATAACATAGCCGACCAGAGCCACCCGAAACAGGCAGACAAGCATATCACGGCCGACATCACCCAAATTGCTGTGGAGCTTGGAACAATGGCCGCATGATTGCATCCTCGGCTGCATTATGAAGGAACTATGTAGCCTCTATCACACAGAGTATGACACAAACTCACTGCAATTTCCAATGTATAAGATATTCAATGCATTGTATGGGTGCCGAAACATCCGAAAATAGTTGCATGTCTAGATATGTACACTTGTTGATTTGTTTCCGCTTGTTGACAAGGTCAGGTCATTTCAGGTCATTGGTTGACCATCCAATGCTATGTTGCGATATTTAGGCGGCGCTGAAGCCGAATTCAGGTATGACTTCCCGAGGAACATTTCCCATTCTGTCTAGCATGGTACTGTGTATAATATATATGATACTTGACATGATCGAGTGTCATTGGCCCTTGACACATGATTTAAACCGAAATGCTTGTTACATGCTATTATCATTTTCGGTGTCCAAAATTATCACCAAAGTAAATTATTATCACTGAATGTGGTAACAAAAATCGCGGAAATTGATCTGACATGCAGTCGGTAAACTTGACATTGATTGAAATTACGACTGTTCGTCTTGATGGAAGGACAGCGCAATCTGAGTTTAAGGTTGTAACTACTCCGAATGGAGAAATTTGCAGATTTTGAACATCATTCTCTTTGACCCGTCCCAGGTGAATATCTTTTGATGACCTTGACCTGACATTTGCACGAGATATGTACAACAGTTATATATGTTAGCGAAATGTTTGTGTCTCGGTATCTACTCATTCGACCGCTATCCCTGAAATATCCTGAGGTGGACGGTGGGACTCTCTTCAGCCTCCCCTGCCATGCGAGGGTTAATGTTGAGCTTTAGTGGTGATTGTGTGGGCCACAGCCGCTCCGGACGTATGGGCACGCTGCAAGGCAATACATGCGGGGTTGCGGTACCTCAGTCAGCACGGCGTTTGATTCTCGGTTTCTGGGTCGTGGGTTCCAATCTACAAACCGGAGGGTTACCAAGTTCATCTGCGACCAATCGGCAGGATAGGTTAGCGAAGCTGTGAGACCTAGCAGGTTAAATGCGTCATAAAAAACTTAGATTCTTCGTCTTTTTAAGGAAGCAAATGCATCACATTAAACCGTGAGCAAAACATCGGTGCTCAACATGCTTAACAGTGTCTACTTTCGCCTGCTAAATCTTCAGGAAAGCAACTCGACAGTGGTGAAATAGCTATACTTGACTCGGTTCGTGTGAAAACCATTTTTGCGATCAAGATGTTAGCATGATATTATAATGTACATGCATGACGGGACAACGCTGAAATAACTCGCCACACCGCGTCGACTGGTTAACTGTCGACTGTACTGTAGTTGGTGGTCCGCTCAATTGATCTCAGCTTTCGCTCTTCTAAGCATTTGTTGCTCCACAATGCACTCAGCTGCCGATTGTCAGAGACATGCTCCCAGTATATTTCGGCGTGGCAAGGGTGCTGCATGAGCTAATGCCGGCTCCAATCAGCTTGGCTGTGTGTTGCTTTGGTCTGGGCCACTGGCGGATGTGGTTGTGGTATATATATATATATATATATATATATATATATATATATATATATATATATATATATATATATATATATATATATATTTATATATATATATATATATATATATATATATATATATATTTATATATATATATATATATATATATATATATATATATATATACATATATATATATATATATATATATATATATATATATATATATATACATAGAGAGAGAGAGGGAGAGAGAGAGAGTGGGAGAGAGAGAGAGAGAGAGAGAGAAAGAAAAAAAAAAAAAAAAAAAAAAAAAAAAAAAAAAAAAAAAAAAAAAAGAGAGAGAGAGAGAGAGAGAGAGAGAGAGAGAGAGAGAGAGAGAGAGAGAGAGAGAGAGAGAGAGAGAGAGAGAGAGAGAGAGAGAGAGAGAGAGAGAGAGAGAGAGAGAGAGAGAGAGAGAGACGTCCAGGGCAGTTGACACGGCACGGTGCTTCTTCCCTCTCCTGGACGCAACAGGGGTCCCGTCCGGCTGAACCATGCATTATAGCAAGGGTGCAGGTCAATTAAGCCACTGTAACATGCCAATCACGATTCCACTCAGCATTCTAGTTCCAGTTGTTCCAACAGTCTTGAAGACTTTCTGCCAGAAGAGTAATTCAGGCATGACAGCAGCGTAAGCTTCTATCCGGGGTGAAATGGCTTTCGGCTCGGGAACGTTCACTAAGATGGTTACATTTTCCTCACGCTGCAGCATATAGTGTGTTATGGGCCAGTTACCGGACCATGGGGCTGGCTGGGCGCCATTAATGGCCTGACCTCCGTTATCTCTCACGGATAGTGTGGCCGGCCACACCGAGGTGCCAATCTCAGCCGGCCGTGTGAGCCGGTTCCACGTGGCCGTTGAGTGACTCGGCTCCACCAGGATGTCGATTGGTATTTCAGACAGATGATAGCACGCCCGGTGGTGCAGCGGGTCTCCGATCCATTTCGGTAGTGGAGGGGACTTAGTTGGTGTCTACTTAGTTTGTGTGAAGAATGAACTTAGGAGCATTACTGCTCAGCAATTTCATAAGATAGCGTGAAAATCTAAACCGTCTGTGAAGCAAAATTATAAGGCCTGGGCGGTCAAGGCAAACCCTCCGACAAGAACATTTCATTTACGGCTATGAGGGCCAGCAATAGGCTTATATATTTTTAAAATGGCCTTAGCAATTTGGTAACGCTCAGGTTCTGATGAAAATATTTAGCAGATTTCAACTAAGTGCTTGGTGTGGTTACCGGGTGATTCACTGTGACTGGCCATGGACACCGATTATCCGGTACCCGTACTTCACGAACTCCAATTGAATATTCGTCATATTTGACCGCGCACCCATGGCAGCCTTCACCTCAAATATTTATGTCTGAAAAAAACGGCTGATGCTCGATTCAAACTGTGCAAGTATTATTGGCAGGCATGCATTAAGCAGGCATGGATAGATGAGTTTGAAAATTATTGCGGAGGCACTCGATTCACACGCGTGTTACGCAAGATCCAGTGAATAGGACTAGATATGCTGAGGTAGATGGGTAGGCAGGTAGGTATTCTTAGGTGGGTGCGATGCTGGTGAATATTTTCATTGGAACTTAGGATATACGTTAATATAGGTTAGGGTGTTGATTATATCTTTGTCCGGGCTTATGGTATCTTCCCTTTACAGGCTTAATTAACCCAGATGGAGCCATGTGGCTCTTATTAAGTCTGAACACGTGATGACTCGATGACTCAACTCCATGTTTTCAGTGATACGGAGCCGACGGGCCGTCGGAGGTCGGTGTAGCTGTGTGACAGCGCAGGCTGTGGCTAGCGTGCCTGTGACCGCTGGCCCACTGACCAACCGATCACCAGGGGTGCGGCGCACTGACCCGGTCAGAGGTGAACCATGGCGTCCAGCTGCCACCAATATCCATAGTGTGTCACTCAACTGCTTTCACTGTTCACACAAACTAAGAGGGAGGGCGGTGGTCCTCCCTCTCTCTCTCTCTCCCTCTCACTAGCGCGCGCTCTACCCATCGGTACCGGGTTCATGTTCTGCCATCTGGCCATCACTGCTTCTGTGTCTGGTAATCTGGAGATGAAGGCTGTGCCTGGTGATCCATGGGTCAGGGATGCGACGAGCATTGTCTTGTATTTCATCGGACATCAGGATTTCCGCAAATGTCCAAGGCTGTCACTGTTGCCGATGGCCGACTTGCCACTTCTTCACTTCTGTACTATGCAAGTGACCACGTGCGGGGGCAGGCTGACCGTTGCGTTGGTGTGGCCGAGGTCGAGCTGACCGTCTCCTGATATCACCGAGGCCAGGCTGACCGCCTTATCGACGTGATCCGGCCCAGGCTGGCCGCCTCCTGATATCACCCAGGTCAGGCTGACCGTCTCATGGCGACGTGACCCGTGCGGGGCTGTTCGCCCCGCCGGCCGCCCCCGTGAGCCAGGTCCCGCAGGCGGCCGCAGTCCCGGTGACACAGTGGCCTGCAGCTGTGAGACTGTCGGGCGTCAGCACTGCTGTGAGACTGTCGGACGTTCTCACACTGCACCACCACACCATCAGGCACATGCGGCGCGTTGAAAAACGCACTCTGTCTGACCGCCGGCCTAATGACCGTCCGGCTCATAAATAGGCTGGGGCCGCGCCGCCGCCTGGGACGCACCTCTGATTAGGCAGATTCACGCCGTCACGCCTGACCCGTGCGCACGTGCATGGGCGGATGGGTGGCGCTAATGACGGCACCTATAATGACGCCCACCATGAGCGCCGAACTGGCGGCAGGCGACGCTGACGACCTGCTGGCCGCCATCGCCGACCCGTGTGGCGACATCCCCTGATGTGACGGCGCCAGACCCCCCCCCCCCCCACCCCGTGAGTCCGTCACAATACACTGCGAGGTCGGAAGTGTGCATACACGTGGATATGTGAACTGATATGTGAACTAGGGGACGCCCTGTAGCAGCTTTTCAGTTTCCTCCAAACAAATTCAACAATTAGTGTTGTATAGACTGCAGGTGACGGAAGATAGCTGTGAGACTCTTATTATAAAGTATCAGCGAAAGCTGGAGAACAGCTGAAGAAG
The DNA here is from genome assembly GCA_034440615.1 of Ashinkailepas kermadecensis. Lineage (NCBI taxonomy): Eukaryota > Metazoa > Arthropoda > Thecostraca > Neolepadidae > Ashinkailepas > Ashinkailepas kermadecensis. The sequence continues at coordinate 290,369 of JAOTOM010004673.1, read as the reverse complement.
CTCCATGGGTGAAATATTCTGTTCATCTGGACATTTTTGGACTAAGGTACGATTTTAGCAGCATGAAACTAGGGCTAAGTTTCCAATTAGCTTGTTGTTTTAGTTAAACTTGACCTTGTGGACTCTGATCTCCTAACCTCCGCATTGTCTTATGCGCATCACCTCCTCCAGAACTCCTCCAGGACTCAACGTCGTCCCTGTGCTCGCTGGTGTTCATTTTAACTCGAGTGTTGGTGACCCTTGTTGTTTATGATGGCTCGTCCGTGCTTAGCCTGGGCCGCCTCTCCGCTCCTTTTTGCACTCGGCTAACATGATGCATATGTCAGCTCCTATGTATCTACCATTCTTTACAGTCGGTGGCGCTTCTTATTACTGTTGGTTGTGTATACATTCTGCAATTCATTCAGTCGGAAGACCAAAGGGTGGTGTCTCCCAACGCATCTACCATCAAAGCAGCACCTGATGGAATCATAGTGGTATGCGCCTACCAGTGAAGAATACCAGAGGCGCTGCACCCGCGATCCTGACTTTGTTACCGCCAGGAGGGAGGATCAGGCCACTTCACTATTCGGCCACAATCATTGCAGTGATTTCTCATGCATCATGCGGGCCCTGAGTTGCTGTTCACGCACCCGTTGACTGGCGCTACTTAGCTCGTGGTCTGTACGCTCCCATGCGCTCTGGCCCTGTGGCTTGCTCCACCAATGTCAGCTATGACTGTCGTGAATGCGGTGTGCCGGACCAACTTGACCTTGCTCTTCCCTGCCGTATCGGCCGGCGGGGCGGCAACACCTCCTCCCACACGACGGCGAGGCCAGGTGGCCGCGAGATGGAAGTCAGTCACGCCCCTCCAGACCCTGCAATCACTGTCGGCGGGCACGCCGTCCCGCCGACGTCCCATCGGGCGCCGCCCGACCACCGAGCTCCACGGGTCGCTCGCTGAGGGCGGCGCCTGCTGACCCCGTCCGCCGCGTATTGCGACCCCAGCACAACGGCGGCCTAAACCCCCAGCTGCGACCTAGCCCGTCCGGAGAATATCGCCTCTACCTCAACCCCAGCCGCGACCCAACCCGTCCGGGAAATATCGCTCTACCTCAACCCCAGCCGCGACCCAACCCGTCCGGAGAATATCGCCTCTACCGCAACCCCAGCCGCGACCCAACCCGTCCGGAGAATATCGCCTCTACCGCAACCCCAGCCGCGACCCAACCGTCCGGAGAATATCGCCTCTACCTCAACCCCAGCCGCGACCCAACCCGTCCGGGAAATATCGCTCTACTTCAACTCCAGCTGCGACCTAGCCCGTCCGGAGAATATCGCCTCTACCTCAACCCCAGCCGCGACCGAACCCGTCCGGAGAATATCGCCTCTACCTCAACCCCAGCTGCGACCTAGCCCGTCCGGAGAATATCGCTCTACCTCAACCCCAGCCGCGACCCAGCCCGTCCGGAAAATATCGCCTCTACCTCAACCCCAGCCGCGACCCAACCCGTCCGGGAAATATCGCTCTACCTCAACTCCAGCCGCGACCTAACCCGTCCGGGGCTGGCTCGATATAAACCACAGCCCCGACCTAACCCGTCGGGGAATATCGCTCTACCTCAACTCCAGCCGCGACCCAACCCTTCTGGGGCTGGCTCGATATAAACCACAGCCCCGACCTAACCCGTCGGGGAATATCGCCTCTACCTCAACCACAGCCGCGACCGAACCCGTCGGGAAATATCGCTCTACCTCAAACCCAGCCTCGACCTAACCCGTCGGGGAATATCGCTCTACCTCAACCCCAGCCGCGACCTAACCCTTCCGGAGCTGTCTCGACTTCAACCCCAGCCGCGACCTAACCCGCCTTCGAATATCGCTCTATCTCAACCCTAGCCAGGGCCACCACAACATCCGCCTCATCCTCAGCCGCAATGTCAGTTCGGACTGCGACTTCAACCTCAGTTCACCTAACTCGAGCTACTACCTCAAGTTTGTCCGCGGCCATCGCAAACGCAGATTCAGGCGCGACCTCGGTCCCAGTTGCGACCCGAACAGCGATGACCTGGAGCACCGACGCGGCCGAGTCGGAGACAATCGTCCGGGTGGACCGTCCAGCGCTCGCTCAGTGCCCGTCCAAACTCGCTCAGCGTCCATCAAGCGCCCATCGGACGTCCATGCAGCACTCTTCCAATGCCCGTCCGCCACCCGGTCTGAAGTGCAGAGGCGGGCAATGGCAGTTCGGCTGGTGGGCGCGCGGTCGGGCCTGGCGGCGCGTACGCTGCAGCCATTTCTGTGGCACCGAGCGGGCTGCTCCCTGGGAGTTGTCAGTGCGTGCTCGGCGCGGCAGGGCACACCTAGAGTGCAAACATTAATTACGGCGGCCTCGAATGGCCAGTTACGCGGCTCTGAGAGCCGACATCCGCCCAGCAGCCGGCGTTATGTCGGGACAAACACGGCGACTCCGGCCGGCCGGGCGGCCGCGGCGCGTTCTCTGCCGCCCGACGGCCGCGTGGGCGGACGAGTGCGGGACGCGGCTGATGGTGTGGTCGTGTCGTCACCGTGACCGACGCTGAGCGGCGGCGGCGGCGGCGGCGGCGGCGGCAACAGGCGAGCCGAGCGCGTGGTCGCCGCCGGCCGGCCGGCAATGTGCCGCGGCTGTGCGCCGAGCGACAGCCTCGTGACGGGCATGAGCCCGGTAAGCCTCGCCGCCGCTTCCTGGACGTGCTGGCGGCTTAGGCGGCGAGCCGGCTAGCATGCGTCGCTCTCCGACGCGATGCTCATTGGCTCGGCCGAGCGGACGTCTGCCGACAGCCGTGCGTCTGACCCGAAGAGCCGCAGTAATCCCGGCGGCCGCAGTGACTTTCCGGGGACACTGGGGCGGTCCAGCTTCAGCATGCACATTGCACAGTCCTGAGCCCGGCTTACCATGCACGTCCGCTAGTTATCGGTCGTATATGAGACGTCATCAGTCATCAGAGGCTCACCAGCTGGTCAGCACAAACTGCTGCAGCTGCTGCCTGCACGTGCACTGAATACTGCATCACCGTCTCCGCAACAAAACCACCTCCTTCTGGCGCCGCGTGGTCGTAGCGACGTAGCCCTCAGTTGTTTCCATCGATCCAATCTCAACGTGCCAGTCCATCGTGTGTGCATGCTTATTATGAGGCCAACACACATTCCCGTGGGATGCGTTGCACGGCTATCGGCATGCCACCTACGACTGTCCACATCTGGTCGTAGGTGATACATCGGCACATCCGTGGATAGTGCGGGCTTCGGACCACTTTTACCCACGTGACAGCCACAATTTATTCAAGCTGAAACAAACAAGCAGTGTTTAAAATGTGAAATATTTTATGAATAGGTGTCCGTTTTCAAAAACGTTTTAGGCATAACGCTTTCAAATACGTCGATTTTTACCTGTTTCAGAAAAGTTGGTGCATTTTCAGTCGTTTGTGAATATTTGTCCCTCCCTACAAACGGCTTTCCCGTTCCAAATCAGGAGACTAGGTTAGGTAGCGGATGGGGATCCTATGCTTCCTATGTTTTTCCTGTAGTCAGTGCAACACCAGCATATGGTAGGAAATTGATCAGAAAACCCGTAAGGGCGCATCGTGTTTCATAATCATCATAATCATCGCTGTGCTCACCATGGTGATTTAATTATCGCCGGAATTACCACCAAGGCATACCGAACATCCATGAAAATTGATGTATAACTCAATTGTACCGCCATTAATAATCTTCGCAGGCCATTAACCTTGATCTCCGTACAAGCAGCAGCGATCTACGCCCTGTCATCTCATTGGGCGTATCCAGGTGCAGCATCTGAGCTTATCCGCGCCACCTCAACGGCGACGGTCCGAACTGTTTCACCACCCCAGGCAGTCGGACGTGGCCGGTCTGAGCTCCCTGGCCAAACACGCGGCCACAACGCACACTGCTTTCCAGTCCCGCAGGCCTTCGTGCATCGGTCGCAGGCCACACACAACGCGGTCACAACGCACTCTGCCTCCCCGTCCCGCTGGCCTTCGTGCGTCGGTCGCAGGCAACACACAACGCGGCCACAACACACGCTGCTTCCCGTCCCGCTGCGGCGGCCTTCGTGCGTCGGTCGCAGGCCACACACAACGCGGCCACAACACACGCTGCTTCCCGTCCCGCTGCGGCGGCCTTCGTGCGTCGACCGCAGGCTGGGACACATGTGATCCGACATGGTGAGGCCTCCCTGCAATTTCGCATTGCGATCGGATTCCTTGCGACAGCCAACTAAGCCGAGAACAATGGCCGTCAGTCGCCTCCAGTCGACTGACGCGACATCCCGTCGTCAGAAGAATGCGTTGCGACATGATCCTTCACGTGCAGACGCTCCGTGCGCTCCACTCGCCAGGCTATCAAAAATGCAGGGTCCATTGCCAGACAGATCGCCATCATAAGCGCGCTCCAGAAGTCTCGTCAGCTCCCGAGTTGGCAGCTTTATGGCCTCGGATTTTGCGGTTAAGTTCTGCCGACTGCCATCTTCGTCCTCTGACGCAATCAGGGCGGCTGCTAACAAGCTGCCACGTACTAATCACACCTAGGAGCGGCATTCTGGCCGGTCGAGTGGCGGAATTTGTCGGCACGACCGGCAGCAGGGGTGCCGTATCCAGCCGTATCCAGCCAACTACAACCGTTTTTCGCCACTGAATTGGAGCAAATGGCGCCGTATTTCGAGCATCGAGCAGGCAGACGACTGCTTACAGCTCCGTGCTGGCAACGGGCCAGTCAGCTTTCTGCCCTCTTCCTTCTCCTTATCAGTTCTCATTTCCATCTCTCTCTCCGACCCCCTCTCTCCCTGTCTGTCCCTTATCCTCCTCTTCCCTCTCTCTCCGTATCTATTTCTGCCGCTATATCTGTCTCTGTCTCCGTCTTTGTCTCTGTCTCTGTCTCTGTCTCTGTCTCTGTCTCTGTCTCTGTCTCTGTCTCTGTCTCTGTCTCTGTCTCTGTCTCTGTCTCTGTCTGTGTCTGTGTCTCTGTCTGTGTCTGTGTCTGTGTCTGTGTCTCTGTCTGTGTCTGTGTCTGTCTCTGTTTCTCTCTCTCTCTCTCTCTCTCTCTCTCTCTCTCTCTCTCTCTCTCTCTCTCTCTCTCTCTCTCTCTCTCTCTCTCTCTCTCTCTCTCTCTCTCTCTCTCTCTCTCTCTCTCTCTCTCTCTCTCTCTCTGTGCTTTACGCTTACTCTCTGTTACTGCCCACTCTCCTTAAGAATTAGCTGTCCTGCGGGAGCACTGAGGTCTGGGTCGAGCCGCACCAGTGCAGGACGCTACTCGTGGACGAGATATTTCATCGTAACTCCTGCACAGCATGCTATCGACACGCCGCTCTCCACAGTCCGACCCCTCAATCACGCAGTGCTGCTGCTGGAGTCAGGCGACCAAGTGTAAAAAGAAGCACTGGAAATGCGAGCGTCAGAATGGTGGCACGACTGCGATTGGTCTCACGCAAAACATCAGCCAAGGTTCACGCCGAGATGTGAGCAAATGTCTGGACTGCGACCGGTCCTGTTCTCTCTTCTCACAACGCAAATTTGGTGCCTAAGCGAACAATGCTCACACGCTTACCCGGACATGAGCTTAGCAAGTTGGCCGTTGAGCCAGGTGCATGCGTGGATGAAAATGTTCTAGATTGCTCGAAATGTTGGTGATAATTTCTCGTTGAATGTCTTCGTTCATACTTCATCTTGCAGCCAACCGTAGCAATACAATCGTTTGATGTGCCAGGGAGCCGTTAATCCTTGTCAGACGACCAGTGGGATAATTCATTTTCATTTTCACCCGGGTATGTAGCAGGACTGTTCCCCTTTCCAGGTGCAATAATAGAGGAACCCCCGTTTGACGTCTCACTTATTCCGGTTTCGGTGACTGACAGCCTGACCACTTTTTCCCCTGGCCAGTCAGCGTGTGCTTGTGAGCCATTCGTAGACGGCTATCGTGGCTCCACACTCGGCGATCGCCACCGTCTGCCACTGAGAACCGTCTGGCTGCATCTTCATTAACGCTAATCAGCTCGGAATCATGTCGTTTTTATTCGTCCCTATTGTTCCGATTGGCTGACGACATGCTTCCGGCGCATTCCCAGTGTCACCAGCCGGGCGTTCGGCCGCCAAACCACACCCAGTGCCTGTGAGTGTGATGGGTCGCCTACTTTTCCGCCAGCCGAGCCTCAGTCGCCAATGCCCTGCGGCTCTGCAAACGGCCAATCAGGTCGTCATGAAGAGCACCCTTTCCGTCTGACCCCCGAGTGACCCCGGGCGGTTACGCGTGAATCGTCACACACTGAGCCAGGCCGCGTCGCGGCGCGGCCGCCGCCGCACGACAGATGAGAAGTCTGCCAGGGCGACCGGCGGTCTGCCCATCTCACGCGCGACGCGGCCACTGTCGCACGACACGACAGATGAGAAGTCTGCCAGCGCGACCGACTGTCTGCCGATGATCTCACGCGCGGCGCGGTCACTGTCGCACGACACGACAGATGAGAAGTCTGGCCAGCGCGACCGGCGGTCTGCCGATGATCTCACGCGCCGCGCGGCCACTGTCGCACGACACGACAGATGAGAAGTCTGCCAGGGCGACCGGCGGTCTGCCCATCTCACGCGCGACGCGGCCACTGTCGCACGACACGACAGATGAGAAGTCTGCCAGGGCGACCGGCGGTCTGCCCATCTCACGCGCGGCGCGGCCATTGTCGCACGACACGACAGATGAGAAGTCTGCCAGGGCGACCGGCGGTCTGCCCATCTCACGCGCGACGCGGCCACTGTCGCACGACACGACAGATGAGAAGTCTGCCAGGGTGACCGGCGTTCTGCCGATGATCTCACGCGCGGCGCGGTCACTGTCGCACGACACGACAGATGAGAAGTCTGCCAGGGTGACCGGCGGTCTGCCGATGATCTCAAGCGCGACGCGGCAGCCGGCGCCAATCCAATCTGCAACACACACCTAGGGGCCAGTGTGACAGGCAAAATATGGGCGTGTCCACGGCTGGCACAATAATTACGTCCGTAAAGATGATTTAGTTTCCGTGTAAATGCCGACACTGCTGTGAACTGCAGACCTGGACCCTCGTGAGTCAACTACAAATTATACAAATTAGTGGTTGCTTGATATGTTACGTGTGCAAACAGAGGCAAGGCGTCGTTAAATTATTGGGGAGGGTCTCGAGAGGTAAAAGGTTCCTTTGCAAAGGAAGTGCACATAAGATGTACATCGTGACCCCTCACACTAGTTGCAATCCCACCAGGAAAAATGGTCCGTTGGAAACAATCTTAATCGGGTAGAATTATAGGTTCAAGTGTTTGAAAAACCTTGCGTCCATCAAGCAACTTTAAGTGTGGTAATTTCATTGCGTTTTCAATTATTTATTTGATCATGAGCGATTTCACTGTTCCTTCTAAAGAAGAAATAGGACAATAAATTGCCCTTGTGATAGCGAAGAACACATTTGTGATCCTCTGTATCAGTGATCTTTGTCGTTCCTTCCGCTCGGAAAATTAAATGAAAATAGGAAAAGTGTGCATTTGCCCAATTCCTTACACGGTAATGGGAAAGGTGATACAAATTAGCTTAGTGCCAAATTGAGCATTACCCGAAGCAAATAATTACGAGCCAGATCATCGAATACTTCAGTACTGTGTCAGAGCTGTAACGAGGAACCTGTATGGATGGAGAGGGAAGTCTTTATTTGACATATGGATAGCTGCTCGATGAGCTGAGACGTATTCGCGAAATTGAAGAATCTACATCTGTGCTTGGACGAGATCCTATCCTATATTAATTACCACGCCACGTGCGGCACGCGCTCATCGAGTTCTAATGAGACAAGTGCAATTTGATGGTATCTCAGATACAGAGGTGGAACATTGATCGTCGGTGATACATCTGGGCAGCGTGGGCGAGAAATAGTCGATCATAGCAAGAATTGTCCTCTAGAATGCAGAATATTGCGATTTTATTTGTTTCCATGGACGTCGTATATTTGTTTTCATATACGTGACACCCAATAGCCAAATACACATGGTTTCAGTGCTTTTCTCATACACATCGTCTTACAGAAATTGACAGCACATCCAAAATGCATATAGCCCATGCTATGTGAAATGTGTATGAATGTGTATGCAAGAGTGAATGACCTAGTGGTAGTCTGAAAGAATGCCAGGAATGCTCTATTTTGAGTTCATGTGTACCCTGAAGCCATGCTCGGACATGGCCACATATTGCAGCAGGGTCTCGAAGCGTGTGACATTTGTAACCCTTGATGTGTGGTGGCTGGTGGACTGTAATGTTTCCTGTATTTTTTTAACTGTATTCCCACAGTTGTTGGTCAGAAGGCACGCAAGGTTTGAGAGCGCTGGACATTTATCTAGTCACTCAGGGACTCCGACATGGCGGCAGGGTGGTTAGGCAGGATGTAGATGTGTTTGTGGTTTTTTGCCCACTCTTGTCATGCAACAACCAAAGGTGTAGTTACACAATTGAATGCTATTTATGGAATCGATTCACGTTCACCAGAGTGGTGGGAGAACCTTTGAATTTACCTAAAATAGCCGACAACATGTGCTTGAGTAAAAAATACTGTGTCGCAGTCAATGCCGGCTTAAAACAGCCAGTCATTATATTATGATAGCCATGTTGCCTTGGGTGTTTTGTATTCTGCATGTTCCAGCTTCGCCCACTTCAATGTCATGAGGAATTGTTTTGGTGACCCTGGTATTGAAGAGTACATTAAAGGCATTAAAAGGGTAACAGTGCAAGTTAACAATGGTTTGTATATTTCATTAAATGTTCTTGTGTTACCGTAGAAAGGAGTTTTGATGTAAAACATGCACGTAACACCGCTGGCTTCGTGTGTTACACGGAGTATGTGACCGTTGGCATTGTCCAAATCCACTTGTTTTCTTTATAACTAAAGATACTTGTGCTTCGGATAGAGCTTCGGGCAGTGTTGGTTTTGACCACACAATTTGTGCCTTCCATGAAAATATTTCACCAACCATTTTTCACTTGGCACCACAGCAATACTAGCTGGCATGAATTATTCCGTCTCCGACTCCCAGAGCGTTAACCAACTGTCCTCGTACCGCACCCAACAGAACTTTGTCGCATCACTTCAACCACTTCCACTGCAAACACCCTTCAGAGGCGAAGTGTTATTTAACCAACTGGAGAGCGCGGACAAAGCTAAGGGCCCTATATGAAAGTACCAGTTCTCCTTTAGCCTGGCTTCGTTGAACATCTTCGTTAACGTCCGTGCGGGGTACGATTGCATTTTCTATTGCTTCAAAAATTGGTCGTAAATCATTGTCTCTTATTTTAATATGCGGCATCAAGTTTTAATAGACAATCCTATAGTTTGTCGTCATATTGTATTTTCTACGTGAACACTATCGAAGCTGCATGCACCTTGTTTCCCTTTGCATCTTATCGGAAATCATTTGTTTTTGCAAGCATAGTATGTGCACAGTTTCGGTGTGATATTTCGTGCCATAGCTTTTCGTGCTTAGAACTCAGAAGACTGCATTATGCCTTGCTGCATCATTTGACATGCACACTTAATCATGTACGAAAAGTTATCGTGTGTTAATCTGTGTTATTGGTCCTGCAATGAAGTCGTATATTATCCAGTGTTCGCATGCCCCGGAATATTTGCGGCTTGCAACCGCTTCACTAACACACCAAAACCATCACTGGTGATCATCGGTGGTCCATCCCAGTTATCAGTGGTAGATAGAAATACACATCAGTGGTCAATGGTAAATAGCAATGCACACCAGTGGTCAGTGGCACATAGTAATGCATACCAGTGGTTAGTGGTGTATGATAAATTATGTCAGTGGCCACTGGATTATATCAATCTATCTCAGTGATCTGTGGCGTATATAAAATAATATTTCAGAATGCTTAGTGGCTATGGTAATCCGTCTCATCGCCATAGTAGTACATCACAATGTCAAGTGGCATCTATGTCGCATTGCTGCATCCGATTACTTCCTAAAGTCCTAAGTTACTAAATCCGAATACAATCACTAAATACAATACAAGTTGGTGATTTGAGTGGCCGTAACCTCATCATCGGAAAGGAAAGGAACATGAGGAGCGTGCCCATAGCTTTTTAAAATCAAACTTCGCGGCTGTGGAGCTTGCGTGGAACATATGTATGGATAATCCTCTCCAGTACGAGCTCCTTTGCCAGCAAAGCTTGAAAAGTTGTCATCAAATGCATATGAAATATACGGAACTGGTTATTTATACGGAACTGGCTATTGAATGTGGAGCAAATGTATGTTTAAATTCCTTTGAATTTCAGCTTACAATTCAAGATTACTGGTAATGACTGAAGTAGTGCAAAACGAACTTTGTCTGTGCTGTGCAACATACTGTGCAAATACTAATAATTGCGTCATATTTTATCCTGTAAGTGTTGGATCATCTATAAGGATTCGGAATGTTGCGTTCCATACGAACTGATATATTTAGCAGCGCACGGAAAATGTTCAGCACACATTTACTCTATTAAACATTGATTGACTACCTTCAATGAGGTTCTCAAGGTGAGTTACTTGGTGATCTGTGACCCAGAAAGTGAGTTCGCTAAAAAAAGAGCTAATTTGCACCGAAATATGTACCAACCCTTTGCTTTTTTGTTTCCTGGTTTGCAGGTTAATCGAAAACATGACAGTGTGAATCGATAGTTCCTGAGCTTACATGTGAAACATGCGTTTCTCTGTCGGTAAAGGCGATTTCAATTGCTCCCACTTCGGCGAACTTCAATCATGTGCTATTTGTGGAGGACCTATCAGCATCTTATAAATCTTGCTGGGTAACATCAGAGAGATATCGAAGTGTTCGGGCGTACCCAGTACTGCCAGCCCACGCAGAGGAACTTAGCGAGAGATCACACAGGCTCCCATCTGCACCAACAAGTCCAACCTGAAGTTCGGGGTGCTACGTCGCCATCCCACTCCTAACCGGATATAGTTTATCATGGCCGTAGCTTCTCAGAAAGAAGTGTTAAAAACTCCGGGGTCAAGATCTAGATCGCTTGTTTAGAAGAAACGCCGTGGAGCTCATGTTAACATCCATGAAAATTCCAGGAGACATGGCCCTAGAAACACGGACAGCTACACAAATGCATAGTAAAGCTACATATTCTGGTTTATAGATCCAGATTAGGGGGAAGGCAGATCCACTTTCCCTCGTCTGCTGCGCGCATCGAGTGATTCTTCTTGCCAGCATGAAGACCCGCGGGCTACAAAGAAAGCAGCGGCATTTTTGGTGGCGAGAAGCACTCGAGTGCTACACCACTACAGCTGGCTTTTACGAGCCCGCCCAGAGCCCGCCAGACTGTGCACCGCATGTCGGTCGCCGATGACGGGAGCGGAAGCGAGCGGCGCACCGTTGCCAGATCCGAGCCGTGCGATGAACTTGACGTCTGGGCGGCGGGCGCGCCCCGCCCGTGCCAACTCCATTTGGCCGCATTGTGCGACGGCCAGCCGGGCAAACACTCCTCTCGAGCGGGCACCATTAATCTAATTTGTGTTTGATTGTGTTCCGCCGAGTGGCTGCCACTGAATGAGTTCTCGTTTGTGAGCGCATCCGTGTCGGCGCGCCCGAGCCGCCGGCGGCCGCGTCTCCGAGACAAGAGACGGCCGGCCCCAGCAGCCCTCCGTCCGGATGCTCACGTCGGCCCACCGCAGCGTTGGCCGCTATCGACCAGACGACCAGACGCGCCGTCCGTCCGTCCGTCCGTCTGCACGGGGCGGCGATCCGTCCGTGGCCAGTGGCGCTGTTGGCCGCTGATCGCCAACTGGGTCCTGCTGCCCAGCGACCATTAGGCGGCACAATCCGGGGACATTAGGCGGCACTGTCCGGTGACCATTAGGCAGCACTGCCCGGTGACCATTAGGCGGCACTGCCCGGTGACCATTAGGCGGCACTATTCGGTACCATTAGGCGCACTCGGTGACCATTAGGCGGCACTGTTCCCATCGGCAATGCCCGGTGACCATTAGGCGGCACTGTTCGGTGACCCGGCACCCCATCAGGCGGCACTGCCTACCATTAGGCGGCCTGTCTACCATTAGGCGGCACTATCCGGGACATTAGGCCACTGTCCGGTGACCATTAGGCGGCACTGCCCGGTGACCATTAGGCGGCACTGTCCGGTGACCATTAGGCGGCACTGTCCGGTGACCATTAGGCGGCACTGTCCGGTGACCATTAGGCGGCACTGTTGCGGCACTGTCCGGTGACCATTAGGCGCTACATTAGGCGGCACTGTCCGGTGACCATTAGGCGGCACTCCCGGAACATTAGGCGGCACTGTCCGGTGACCATTAGGCGGCACTGTCCGGTGACCATTAGCGGCACTGTCCGGTGACCATTAGGCGGCACTGTTCGGTGACCATTAGGCGGCACTGTCCGGTGGCCATTAGGCGGCACTGTCCGGTGACCATTAGGCGACACTGCCGGCGGCTTGACTGTCCGGTGACCATTAGGCGACACTGTCCGGTGACCATTAGGCGGCACTGTCCGGTGGCCATTAGGCGGCACTGTCCGGTGACCATTAGGCAGCACTGTCCGGTGACCATTAGGCGGCACTGTCCGGTGACCATTAGGCGGCACTGTCCGGTGACCATTAGGCGGCACTGTCCGGTGACCATTAGGCGGCACTGTCCGGTGACCATTAGGCGGCACTGTCCGGTGACCATTAGGCGGCACTGTCCGGTGACCATTAGGCGGCACTGTCCGGTGACCATTAGGCGGCACTGTCCGGTGACCATTAGGCGGCACTGTCCGGTGACCATTAGGCGGCACTGTCCGGTGACCATTAGGCGGCACGTCCGGGACCATTAGGCGCACGCCATTAGCCACTGTCCGTGACCATTAGGCGGCACTGTCCGGTGACCATTAGGCGACCATTAGGCGGCACTGTCTAGACCATCCGGTGACCATTAGGCGGCACTTTTCTAGTGACCATTAGGCGGCACTGTCCGGTGACCATTAGGCGGCACTGTCCGGTGACCATTAGGCGGCACTGTCCGGTGACCATTAGGCGACACTGTCCGGTGACCATTAGGCGCACTGCCCGGTGACCATTAGGCAGCACTGCCCAGTGACCATTAGGCGACACTGTCCGGTGACCATTAGGCGGCACTGTCCGGTGACCATTAGGCGGCACTGTTCGGTGACCATTAGGCGGCACTGTTCGGTGACCATTAGGCGGCACTGTCCGGTGACCATTAGGCGGCACTGTCCGGTGACCATTAGGCGGCACTGTCCGGTGACCATTAGGCGGCACTGTCCGGTGACCATTAGGCGGCACTGTCCGGTGACCATTAGGCGGCACTGTCCGGTGACCATTAGGCGGCACTGCCCGGTGACCATTAGGCGACACTGTCCGAGGACTATTAGACTGTCCGTGGTATTGTCCAGCGGACACCAAGTGGCATTTTCTGGTGACCGGTCCAGGAGCACGGTGGGCCTCAATGCTCACACGTTCCTCACCAGGCTGCATGGATGAGGTGCGATGAGGTTAACGTTTATTGCCCGCTGATATGCCCAACACATTTATTTTCCTGCGCACATCTTTCACGAGAGTCGTGAAGTTAATTTTATGACGTGCTACATGCAACAGATAGCTTTACCGCAGCACTTTCATATTCTCATCCACTGAAGCATTACCAGCAGCATAAAAGCTCATGGTTAAATTCGATGAATGGCGATTTAAACAGAACAACAAGAATGTCGTTAAATAAGACAATGCTAAATAAGGCTAAAACGGCTAAAATATCCATATTTACGGCATATTACCAGCATACCACACATTACAATATTGTATATTTACCACCAGCTTGTGAATGCATTGGAGCCCTCACACATGCTACAAATTACCTTTGCTTGCGTGTATTAGCATAGACCATTGCTGTGGAAACTCACCACCAGCTGACCTGACATGGCGCACAGCGCAAGCCTCGATACATCTCCTCGACCTCGATATCAGCTGCTAATTTGAAGGTACACATAGCTCCATTCCCCTAGTGACGGCAATCACCGAACACCCCGAGGGAGCAGGCGGCAGCCGGCCGCAGGTGGAGGCGCTCCCGGCTGTTGATTCAGCCATCCCCCGGCTCCCGCCATCACGGGTCATAAGATGACGGCAGTCTGCCTGAATAGTCGGCAGCGATGTCGACGACAGAGCGAGTCTAACATCACGGACAGGTCTGCAGCTGGAGTCGCCGGACCCGGACGCATTCGCCAGGGTTTTCGCCAAAGTCTCAATATAGAATTCCATAGAAGTTGCTCTGGATCGTCGGTGAGACCACAGGTGCAATGTACTTTTCCTCGTGTGGTGTTTCCCGGCACCTGTGCAAACACTGTTTTGGCGTGAAGGAATTCGGTTGTAGGGGAGCGATAGCAAAGCAGCGAGAAAACAATTGGTCGGGTTCCAGCACTTCGGGTTTGCATCACCACGAAGCTGGTTTATGTCGTCAGGTAATTGAGTGCGAAGCCACATGTAATCACATTTTGTCAGCTACGGGCGCAGGACTTTCAACAAGACGGTGGTAAACACGAAAAGACGTTGTCGGTCATATTTTGTCAAGATATTAGTCAGAACCAACAGCATAGCTACTGGCAGCAGACCGATGCACATAACTGGGAAAGCATATCGGCTCCGTGTCTCTAACCAGTCACACAACTCCCCAGCCAGCACGAATGCCGCAATTGGGTTGCGGAGTTGCTAAGATCAATATTTGGCATTGTCCCTCGACAAGTGTTCATTTAAACGTATCGAAGGTTTCAATGTTTCGCCCCTGACGTCGTGGCCGACACTTCATTGGCGTTACTTCAGTGATGTTACTTATTACATTTCACTGGCGTTATTCAGTGGTGTTGCTTACTGCACTTCACTGGCGTTACTTCAGTGGCGTTGCTTACTACGCTTCGCTGACGTTACTCTACACTCGATGCCGCACTGTTAGACCGCTGCCGCTTTCGTTTCCTTTGACAGGAAGAAGTCTGGTGCGAATCGCGGACATGTGAGTTACCTCATAGACTACTCAATGCTTTTCCATGCCACCTTTAGTTGATCAATTCATCTTAATTCATTCCGTTATGATGTCTCATCGACGTATATCATGTGGTTTGTTCCACGCCACTGCATCGACACTGCGCC
This sequence comes from Ashinkailepas kermadecensis, assembly GCA_034440615.1. Taxonomy (NCBI): domain Eukaryota; kingdom Metazoa; phylum Arthropoda; class Thecostraca; family Neolepadidae; genus Ashinkailepas; species Ashinkailepas kermadecensis. The sequence goes on along the minus strand of JAOTOM010004673.1, from coordinate 275,176 downwards.
AGTATCGACCCATATTTGGAATACACATTCATGTCACAAGAAGTAGAAGGCCGGATAATATGGATAATTTCAGAAAAACCTTTTGCCATTAAGCTGGAAGAAGGCAGACTATTTTGAAGCATGTTTTGCTTCCATATAGCTTTAATACTTCCAATTTTGTCGTGGGCTGCTGTGTACGCCCCACCCCATCCACGTGTAACACTTTTCCAAGATGATTTGGGGAGGAGCAAATGGTTTTCTTCATGTCATTTCTTTTATTCTTTCCAAATCCACCAACATTTTTCCAGTCAACTCCCATAGACTCCATGTTAAACCTCACCAACTTGGGAGGGGAGGGGAGGGGGAGTGCTACCCAAAATGTATGGAAAGTTGCACGCCTGCTACGTCCCATCTCCAATCTGCATCTCTGACCCCATAGGAATCATTAGTTTACGTCCAACTATCTGCTGAAACCTTGTGATCATCTCGGCATTTACCTTCTGGAGCACCTAACAGTGTTCCACAACCGTCTACCATCGTGTTCGCCATAGCTTCTGCGACAATATCTACGGCTCTTCTTCCTCTGATAAAACACAAGCGGGGCATTCCACGACAAATCAACCAGGCAAAGGGGTAATCAGCCGCCCTTTTACCACCGCTTCGGAACAATAAAATACATCATTTGGAGGTGTGTTCTTTGTCAAGTGATGGCCATGCTATGCATCTCATTTCAAAATGTCTTTGTTGTACTGCCTTTCAAGGCCCACGACAGATCGACCAGGGCCCGGTACCATCATGTCTCAGATTTTGAGCAAAATTGGTGTATAGGGTTATCATATGCCCTGAATCCCCCTGTGCAAATTTTACTTCGATCAGGTCAACGGTTCAGGAGTTATAACCTCGGACATTTCTGGAAGGTCACGCTGCAAGGTTAGTTTCGGTGGCCGATAACTAAGTTAATTATCATCAGCCAAAATATAAATATCCAGACATTTTTGAACTCGTAAAGATTCAAATAATCCAATTCTGATAATATTTGTAATATGTGATGAGTAATACAAGAGTTAGCCCATGACCTCAGAACACGTGACCTCCGGTGACCTCGATGCCCGTGATTTTTTTTAATGAACAGAATGGAAGAACCATGTTTTGCCTTGATGTATAGCAAATACAAAATAGGCGTTTTTCTATAAATCCTCATTTGGAGGGCGCAAACTTTACCATATTTGAAGTGTTTCGAGGATTGAGCTACTAACTCGGCCGTCCCACCGTTCAATATCGAGATGCAGTTCGATAACACATGCCAACGCATTATCTGGCATTGTGTGGATGATGGACGGTTTTAGAAAGTAGTAATGCACAAAGCTGTACAATATTTATAAATTTAACGAACGATAACGTGGGAATTCTAGGACAAATGGACCAGGCAAAGGGGTGATTGTCCACTCTCATGTCTCAGATTTTGAGAAAATGATTGATTGATGCATTAGGTTATCCTATGCCCTGAACCCTCCTGCTAACATTTTTATTTCGATCAGGTCAACGGCTCAGGAGTTATAGCCTCGGGTATTTCTGGAAGGTTCTCGGGTGTTTCTGGAAGCTGCAAGGTTACTCTCGATGGCCGATAACTTTGTTAAATATCGTTCAAAATATTAAATGTCCAGACATTTTTGAACTCGCAAAGTTTCAAGGAAACCAAATCTGGTACTATTTTTACATGTGATAAATGATTAAAAAGTTACACCATGACCTCAGGTCACGTGAACTCCGGTGACCTCGATGCCCGTGAAAATTTCCTTTTAAAATTGACAAGATGGAAGGATCATATCTGTGCATGACATATAACAATACAAAATAATAATGTTTTTGCTACAAATGTTCGTTTGGAAAGCGCAAGCGTTTATCATGTGTGAAGATTATCGAGGATTGAACTTCTAACTCGGCCAGGCCGGGCTGTCAGCAGAGCCCAAGCCAAGAAAGGGCCCCTGACTTGATGGACAGGGTCCACGTATTTGAAAAGGGTCCTCCGGCTTTCCGGAAAAGGCACTGGGTCGTCAAAGAGGGACCCTGAAATGACGGAGGGGCCCTAGTTTCCGCAGGGGATCTCGAGACGTCAGAAAGGGCCCTTGGGCCGACGGAAGTGGCCTAAGCTGTTGAAAGAGGGCCTCCGGCCTGACAGGGGAGGCCCTGGATCGCTTACGAGGTCCCCTGCGCCGATGAAGAGGACCCCTAGCCGTTGGAGGACCCAAGCTTGGGCCGATGAGGGGCCGACTGATGAGGGCCGGAACAGCACAGGGGCCCCTTGCATGATAGAGGAGGCCCAAGCTTTTGAAGAGGAGATTCCGACCGGATGGAGGGTGTGCTAAGCCGTGAAAGAGGGTATCTGAGCCGACGGATGGGGCCCTGGGCCGGGCGTGCAGAGCCACTGGGTCGGCTTTGGCTCACGCTGATGGAGAGGGTCTCAGAGCTGACAGCGGGCCTTAGGCCGATAAAGAGACTCCGAGCTGAAGCGGAGGGTTCCCGGTGCTACGTAGTGGGCTCCTAAGCCCACGAAGGGGCCCGGGCTGCTTCGCAGTGGTGGCGTTTCGAAGGGGTGAAGGGGTACCCGCTCCCTATCGAGTCCAGGGCAGTCGCCCTCCAGGCGACCGCCCTGAGGGGCAAAAATGTAACCGAAGAAGTGTTTAAGTACATCTAATAGCTTGTGTGGAAAGTGCCCTTGACACGTGAAGAAGTCCACCATGAGGGCTAGCAAGGATCGTGAAGACAAGAGAGGACCCGTCCGAGAGCTGGAGTGCCTATGCCAGCTGGAAAGAGCAGTATTAGCTGGAATTGACCCCTAACGGTTGAAGAATAAAAAGGCGCGTGAGGGTCTGAGATGGTTGGGATGCTCTTTGGGTCTGAAAGGGCACATGAGGGATGAACAGGGCCCATGCGAGCTGAAGAGGACTAGTGAGGGCCCATCTCAGGTCTGAAATTCCCCGAGATGAGAGCTAGACAGGACTATCGGGAACTGTGATGGGCCCCCACAAGCAGGGCAGGGCCTTGAGTGATGCAGAGAATCTCCTGAGAGTCAGAGAGGACTGGACTGGGATTCTTCTGATGTTAAGAGCGGCCCCTAATGGATGAACAAGGCCACCCGAGAGGAAAAAATCCCTGTTGGCTGGCAATTGAGGTGAGGAATATCGAGGGCCAGCCTCAAAGCTAGAATGCTCTTGAAACCACGAGAGCTGTCGATAACTAGGAATGATCACTAGCAGTATGAGAAGGTCCTTGAGGGCGAATAGAGTTCCCTGAGAGCTAAGAAGAGTCCCTAGGCCAATGATTGTGAGGAATACTGAGGGCCAGTGTCAGACCTAGAAATCCCTTGAAGCTGGAAAGACTGTCAAGGACTGGGAAGGGCCATAACAGCTGGAGAGGACCCCTGACGATTGGAAATGGTCACTGAGCGCTAGAGGGGACTGGACTGGGATGCCCAAGAGGCTTGGAAGGGGTTCCTATGAGCCGAACAGGGCCCCCTGAGATCTAAAGATTCCCTAATGGCTAGCGATCGTTGTGAGGAACACTGGGAGGAAATTCCAGAGCTAGAATGTCATTGCCAGCCCGAAAAACTTGAGGAGTATGGAGGTCACTGGGGGATGAACAGATGAGCACTGGGGGATGAACAGAGCCACTTAAGAGCTAAGGGGAGTTCCGAGAGCTGGCGATGTTTGCGATAAATTGTGAGGCCTGCCTCAGAGCTGCTTTGTCACGAAGGAAGAGGTGGAGAAGGTCATTGCGAGCATCGCAGGTCGCTTTACGAAAGCTCTCGCCGTCAAGGGAACACAAAAGTTTCACAAGTTCTCGCCTGCTGATGTTACGACTGTTTTGGTACATGTATTGTCGAACGACGAGGAACGTGCCGTGTAAGTGTCATGATAGGTGGACAAAGACAAGCTAGACACGAGACAGAAACAGTTGGTACACATATGAAACATGGTTTGTTACTGCAGCTACTTGCAGATTTGTGTGTTGATCTGTCTTTGGGCATGCAGCAACAACTTTGGATCGTTTCTATGGCCTCAAATATGCAAACGGTACTTCGATGCACTTCTGACAGGGCATAGTTGTGACGTGATGTACCTCTTTATTTCTCAATACAACGAAGAATGGCTCTTAGATGCTCCTGGGTTTTAGACATTGCGTGTAAAGAAAATATACGACCTTCAATATACCAGGAGGTGCTGAGTTGACATCAAAGGCCTTCAATATACCAGGACATCTGAGTTGACACTCCTGACGATGGCCCCTGGCCGAAACGTTGAGTAATAAAGTATAATCTTTAACGTTACTTTTGATGTCAACTCAGCACCTCCTGGTATATTGAAGGTCGTATATTTTCTTTACACGCAATGTTCTTATTTCTGAGTTGGATACATGTTTGTTATGAACATACAATGATTGTGTAACCATGGTGTATACATTGCCCTCATGAATCCCTACGGATCGTGTTTTCTGTGAGAATACAAGCATTAACAGATGTCAGGAAGTGTTCTCGGCGAACGAAGTTGAGACGCATTTACTCAGCGAAATAACTGGATATAACAAAACACAGGCTACTGGTGCCGACCACAGTTCAGTTGAGGCCAATGGCCACTTTTGACATCAGTTGACGCGTTTTAGCTTATATAGATAACTGGATATTGGAGGTAAATAAGTACATTAAAAGACATAAATCCACACAATGCCAGACAACACGTTGCTACTTGTTATCAAACCGCATCTCGGTTTTGGGCGGAGAGACGGCCGAGTTAGTAGCTCAATCTTCGAAAGACTTCAAATATGGTAAAGTTTGCGCTCTCCAAATACAAATTTATATAACAACGCCTTTTTTGTTTGCTATATAACAAGACAAAACATGGTTCTTCCACTCTGTTAATAAAAACAAACCAAAAATTAACCAGGTTATCCAGGTAAAAAATTATCAAAAATTAAATTAAAAATATCCAGGTCACCGGAGGTCACGTGACCTGAGGTCATGGGGTAACTCTTTTATTATGCATCACATATTACAAATATTGTCAGAATTGGATTCCTTGAATCTTTGCGAGTTCAAAAATGTCCGGATATTTATATTGTCACTGATAATTAACTTAGTTATCGGCCACCGAACATAACCTTGCAGCGTGACCTTCCAGAAATTCCCGAGGCTATAACTCCTGAACCGTTGACCTGATCGAAGTAAAATTTGCACAGGTCGATTCAGGGCATAAGATAACTATGTACACCAATTTTGCTCAAAATCTGAGGCATGAGGGTACCGGGCCCTGGTCGATCTGTCGTGGAATGCCCCAGGCAGGCATTTGAAAGGCAGTACAACAAAGACATTTTGAAATGAGATGCATAGCATGGCCATCACTTGACAAAGAACACATCTACAAATGATGTGTTTTATTGTTCCGAAGCAGTGGTAAAAGGGCGGCTGAATGCCATAAGCTCAAATAGAGCCCCGTAGGTTCTCCTTCCCTACTCATCCACCCTGTATCTGACGATTGTGCTGGGAATGCAGAAGTCTTCTATGGGGAGAACAGAAAATGAAGTGATGGAAATTTTGAGGGAACGTTTTCCTCCAGCCAGTGAACCATCAGCATTTTAGTCGGATGGATAATTGGCAATTATCCGCCCTAAGGGCACGCCCAGACCAAGGTTTGGTAGGGGTGGACCCAATGGAAAATACACACAGTCTAATTGTGAAGGAATTGTAAGATGTTTTCTTACGAGAGAGAGAGAGAGAGGGGAAGAGAGAGAGAGAGAGAGAGAGAGAGAGAGAGAGAGAGAGAGAGAGAGAGAGAGAGAGAGAGAGAGAGAGAGAGAGAGAGAGAGAGAGAGAGAGAGAGAGAGAGAGAGAGAGAGAGAGAGAGAGAGAGAGAGAGAGAGAGAGAGAGAGAGAGAGAGAGAGAGATAGAGAAGAGAGAGAGAGAGAGAGAGAGAGAGAGAGAGAGAGCGAGAGATAACGACATAACGAGAGAGAGAGAGAGAGAGAGAGAGAGAGAGAGAGAGAGAGAGAGAGAGAGAGAGAGAGAGAGAGAGAGAGAGAGAGAGAGAGAGAGAGAGAGAGAGAGAGAGAGAGAGAGAGAGAGAGAGAGAGAGAGAGAGAGAGAGAGAGAGAGAGAGAGAGAGAGAGAGAGAGAGAGAGAGAGAGAGAGAGAAGAGAGAGAGAGAGAGAGAGAGAGAGAGAGAGAGAGAGAGAGAGAGAGAGAGAGAGAGAGAGAGAGAGAGAGAGAGAGAGAGAGAGAGAGAGAGAGAGCGTATGGGAACCAGGAAGATGTGTTGCTGAAGACCGAAAGGAAAAAATACAAATGCAAATTTAGGATAGGCGTAAAAGGAATATGCCTATGCTATATTGGATATCACGCACCCATTATTCTTCTTCAACAATGTCAAGCACAGTGGATGGTATTAGGTACAACAATTCCCCTTGCTTCCCCCCCGCAATGGGGGTGCCCATGAAATGCATGCTTACAAACTTTATAATATCAGCCTTATGAACATGGCGATTATAAAACTCATGTTTACGAATATGCTATGTTCAAAATATTGCAATACGAATATATGCGAAGCCATTGCAATACAAATATTTAGTTTTACAAAGCTTGTGATAAGAATCTTTGTCTCCATGTGTAGGGTCGATGAGACCTGCATGCTAATACCACCCTTGATCCTTGCGTTCTTTTTCCGATACGCAATCGTTACGAACATCTGAGATTGCTAACTTCCTACTCTCCGTTATCGTCACGTCACGTTTTCTTTCCAATCCAGCATCGTAATTTTGCGAACATTTGGCGCAAGAACCTTTATATTCTGTGGCCACTATGCGATAACAATGTTGGGTTAACATCTTCATGTAACATGTGCCTTTGACTATGAACTCTCGGTTACAAACAGTTTTTAATCTGAACGCTCTATTTGTCTATATCCGTCTGGAAACCATTTCCCTCAAATATTTCTTCCCAGTGTTTCCGCCTAGCAACATCATGGAAAATTATTTCATATTTGCCGACAAGCTCACGTCACTAACTAGCACTCTGGTTATGGCTTTGCTTCTAGAGAGACGGCGAGAGACTAAATGCACGACACATTCTTCCATGTTTTCCCATATCCTACTATGTGCATTTGCTACGTCAGGAGTAAAATATACATTGACAAAACAAAATATCGCGGTTTACATAGGTATGATGCTATGATGTATTTGGGAACTAAACTATCCAGAAGCATCGACATTTCAGGCGCATGAATCCATCCATCATGCTTCGAGATAGACACCAAGTCCCAGATCGCTAGCCTAGACCACGAAGTGCCGTTTGAGGTACTGTAGAGCCAGAAGCAATTTGCCTGCTAGTTTTCATACATTTCCCCCCTGTGCTGTTTCTGAACTACACATGATCAGAAATTACCCTTGCGCTAAATTATGCATTTTGCATGTATGTGTAGCAGACGAAAACTTCGATTGGTATGCCTATACCAACTAATGCATGCAGATTGAACTTCGACAATAGTATACTAGGGGAGAAAGGAGGTGCCCCAAAATTCTCGTTTGGGGTTCATGAATCGTCCCTGCTACATATTTCGAGTTTGCTAAAGACATAAATGGATATATTTTGTACAGGACGCTACAGTACATGCTAGGGGTGTTTCTATGCTTGTCATTAGAATATAGCATGGATTAGATGGTCCTCACAATCTAAGACTAGATTGGAATTGGATTATCCTTTTGGAGGGGACTTGGATTGGATTATGGATTGATCCAGAATTTAGGCAGGATGCTCTAGGGACTAAGCATTTCTTGGGTTCAATACCATCGCTATGATGAAAAACAAGCAAAATGAGAAACATGCGATATCAGGTGTCCGTTGATGTTCTGGTTTGCTTGGCCAAGTCCTGTAACCCAGAATGCAAACCAATGTTGGTGCATGGCCGGTGCTTGCTGCACTGGTGTTGATATGGCCGACGCTTGCTACACTGGTGTTATTATGGCCTGTCCTTGCTGCACTGGTTGATATGGCCGGCGCTTGCTACACTGGTGTTAATATGGCCGGTGCTTGCTGCACTGGTGTTAATATGGCCGGTGCTTGCTGCACTGGTGTTAATTTGGCCCGTGCTTCCTACACTGGTGTTAATTTGGCCTGCGCTTGCTACACTGGTGTTAATATGGCCGGTACATGCTACACTGGTGTTAATACGGCCGGTGCTTGCTACACTGATGTTAATATGGCCTATGCTTGCTGCACTGGTGTTAATATGGCCGGCGCTTGCTACACTATGTTAATATGGCCTGTGCTTGCTGTTCTGGTGTTGATATGGCCGGCGCTTGCTACACTGGTGTTAATATGGTCGGTGCTTCCTGCACTGGTGTTTATATGGCCGGTGCTTGCTGCACTGGTGTTAATATGGTCGGTGCTTGTTGCACTGGTGTTAATATATAGCACAATACAGAGTGTGCTTATGCATTTTTATGCACCGCATGCCATGTGTGGACAACTGATACCTTATGTTGTTCGCAATGCACTGCGCATCCAACTTGATATTTCTGTATCATATTATGTCAGTAAAATTCCATGAATAGCTCGAAGTTTTTTTTTTCAATCTGGGGCAAGCTTCATTTGCATCGTTGCCACGTTAGGTTGTCAAAGATACGTGGACGGGGAGTTCTGATACCAGACAGGATGTACCAAATATATTGAAAACAACAGCATTGATATGACACCCACAGCATGGCAGGATCCAGAGAAGTGGTACGCATAAGAAGGTATGATGGCAGGCATTAGTGGAACTTCCCATACTTTTCTTTTGGGTGTGTGGGGTGTGTGTGGGGGGGGGGGCACTCGCTCCCTCCCACACACAATGCTGCTGAGGTTTAGCGTCGGAACTATGGGCGTTGGTTGGAAAGAATGGCATGGATAAATCTGCTTATCCCCAATATTTTTTTTTTAAGTTGCGCCACGGATAGTGAATACCTGTCTGTCATGCAACGGATTTTTTCAGTTCCAGAAAGCTAATCTTGCACGCCAAAGCAGTTAAAATACTTGCGTGAAGGAATAATCTAGAAGGATCGTGTACGATCCCGACAATCTGGATAATACCGGAAAATTACTTAACCAAACGTATGGGAAGTGTCACCCGTGTACTGCGGTGCTTTGATATAGCGTTTCCCTGAACTACGGCTTAATTTTGGTACACGTCCGAATCATTCCTCGATCGTAACATTTGACAGCAAAATTACAATGCCGCTAATTTTTACAGCAGCAATCTCGATCAGTGAGCAGTGACGATAATGACGCTTTCGAAGACATTTGCAAACTGACCTCCATGGTGGCAGCCGGCGACATTCTGTCACGACAGCTTAGATACACTTCAGTTCAGCAAATACTTGATATTATGTTATCCTATGCTGACAGCATTTCATCGTTACGTATGTTTTTTTTCATTAACCCAGCCAATTGCATTTGATATTACTACCACTTCAATTTAATATGTTAGCACATACTAGGGTAGGTTGAAATAAATAAGACTAGGCTCACTTATATACTTGTCAAAGCGCAGCATCCATATATCAGCAAGCTTACAACCTATCTTCTCCTCTGCCCAACAAGCCGGCCGGCGATGACAGTTTCGACTGCAGTCGAAACTGTTGGTTGACTGTCAGTCCCCAGTTTCGACTGGGGAGAGAAGGATCTTTTTCTCAACCCTCCAAACATTCTAAATCAGGGCGTCGGAGCGAAACAAAAGAAGCGGATAACAATGTCATCTTTAATTCGACGATTAGATTTCAAAGCACATATAACGTTTGACTTTCGGTGAAATATTATCAACATTGTCAACATGGTGGAGTCAGGGTCAAATACATTGTAATATACAATATTCAAATATAGGTCTGAAATACATTACGACCATGGGCTTTTTCACTAGCCACCTTGCAAGGTGATATCGATGACGGGTATTCAGTTTCCCCTTCAGAAAAACAGAGCAACATGTGCCACTGCAATGCGAGTTTGAGGTCTGGGTCAGGTCACGAGGTCACCTGGGGTCAGTGGTCTCAGATGACTTCGGTTCACCTTTTTGACCTCTGGATCATTCTCGGGTAATTTTTGTCGCTGCATTCGAATTCTGCGACCATGAAGCCCCAGAGAAGCACAAAGGTGTCATTTTTGCCTTCAGAATACCGAAAGCCATAAATAGATAGGCGTCATGATGGACCAAAACCTGACCCAATGGATCGAGCTCTTGAGTTAGCTTATGTTATGCGACGAGTGGTGTATAACACAAGATGCGTGGAGCTCAACTTCTGCTGAAATTCTCCCGAATGATACAGCTCAGCGAAAAACTGCCAAAATTGACGTGACTCGATCAGGTAACTTTCATGAACAATCTAGAAGATGTCAAATTGTCGGGTTTCACACATACCATGACCCTTGCAAGTTTCTCAAAATCGCTTGGCCTCTCAATTTTCTTCCAGCGGTAGTTTTTTGGAGGTGAATCGTTTTACCCAACGGAAGTCAGTGACCTGAGATGTCCTTAACTCATCCTCTGTTATAAGACATGTGCAAAGGTGTAAGAAAAGGTACGCGCAATTTGGGTGCTCTTTATGCACTTTTTTCAGAATCGCGAAAATCTGCAAGTAGTTCGAAATCGCCATTTCCCCCTTCGTATTCTGGCGAGCATGATCCAACTTAATGTGACCTATGCAACTATATATTAAGCTAATGGGAATTATCGGCCTTATTTTCATTAAACAGAAACATAATTGAGATACATAATGAGTGCTCATAAAAACCCACGATGTACGTCATTTCGCTAACAACTGCTTCAGCAGGTTTAACATAGCCTTCGAAGAGTCCAGAAAGCTAGTTGTCAACCAGATAACTCAGGAGCTGGCCAGGCAATTGCATGACAAGAGCTAATTGCCCAAGATATCTCTGGGACTGGCCGAGCGGGTGGATGACAAAGCTAATTGTCCACCAGAAGACTATGGGGCTGGCTAGGCAAGTACATGACAACTTCAGTCGTCATCCTACGAAGGAAAACTCAATCGTTATTTTCTTGGTAATAAAAACACCTTGCAGTCGTCGTCGTAATCTGCTTATCTTTGCGATTCCTTCACCTTGAAAAATAGAGCAAAGGAAAAAATATGCTGGTTCCGCTCGTTTTCTCTGGTGGCTTTGCTCACCCCACTTCGCTCATCCCAGCGAATGCCGATCGAGCCTCAAGTGTATCCGCGTCATTTGGACATTCCACGAAAACAGCCATGGCGGCAACAAAAGCAGTGCTTTTGTCCAAAGTGATTACGGGCTGTAGTGCGCATTCTGAACGGGTTCGAATTGAACACGTGTTGACCGTCATGGATCCGGATTTAATTTGAGCAAGAAGCTTCAATCAACGTTGTGCTCTACTGGTCCAGAGGAACAAGAGGAAGTCCTGTGACGCTTGGGCCCATGACCTCTGACCCCTTCCGAGTATGAGAATCCGGTGGTTAAGAGCTTACAGCAGGTGTCATGAGTCTGCCACTGTCACTGGATTTCGCGCTGCAGTGGCCCCACGGATTTTCAACTACAGCCGGGTTTTGAAGAGTTCTCCACGTGTTCTCGGATTGGACATTTTGCAACTGGGCCTTGCCATTCATTGCCATTAGGTGGGTAGTTTTGTCTGTGCATTTATATGCACAATTTCACGCCTCCACGCTCCTTCTTTTCCCTTGGCTTTAATTCCCCTTCCGTGTCACAAATTTGCAAGGAGGAGCCCCCCCCCCCCTTATGAATCCCAGAGGTATTCATCCATGCCGGTTCAGCTTCTTGTCGGCCGGAGCCACCACTACTCATGCTGGGGCCGCCGTCCGGCTACAGCAGCCCGGCGCACACCGACCATCATCTGGTCACATTGCAGCGGATTTCCGCCCACTCGGTCCTTTTCACGGCGCCGACTGCCGACTGTGCGTGGCGCGCGCGCGCGAGCTGATTAACCCAACCGTCTGGCGCGGCGACGCGTCCGGACGCGCTAAAAGCGGCGCGTCGGCCAGCGACGCTCCATTCCTGGTAAGCCGAACCTAAGTGGCGTCACTTGGGAAGCGAGCGCTAAAACACGGAATTGTACACCGGCCGCTCTGTCCGGGCAAAATTGGGCGACGGAAACACTTTGTTTGCTGAATCGGCCATGAACGTAATTGACGACCATGCCACGCCGCGGCCGTCTCGGCCCGTGACGGCGCACGATGACAGCGCGGCCTCTTAATTACAAACGTGCAACACATCCGTGCGCGATTTCCATCCGTTTATGTGTCTCAGTTTCAGATACGACTAACTTAATAACGACGCTCACCGTCGCGCCGCACGTAATCCGGCCCTAAAAACAATAACGTTGCATGGCGCGGCGGAAGTGCCGGCGCGGGCGCCGTCCGCTTCCCAGCGTCGGAGCGGGAGGGGCGGCGCCAGGCGCGCCACTCGTGACCTCTGTCGACCGTCGCCGGCGCAGTGGCCACCTGCGCACGGCATTCCGACGGCGCGCCGCGTTCCCAGCACTGCATCATCCAATTAGCCGCCCGTTCCGGCCACGAGACGCTGTGCAAACACCGGTACCGCCGCCGCCGCCGCCGCCGCCGCCGCCGCCGCCGCCGCCGGTGTAGCGACCAGTCGTCGGCAAACACACGGCGACGTTGCAACGTGCGTACGTGCACACACGCGGTGCGCGCGCGCGCGGCAACGGTGCGGCGCCACGTGTCACAACGTGCCACGTGCATGCGTCACATGGTGACACGCAGAGACGTGACGCAACGTTGTCATGCACGCGCAAGTGCGTCATAGACGTGGTACACATAATCGTCATGGACACGTCATAGACGCATAATAGCGTCCTGCACACGCGCACGTCACGTCCTACATACATACACGTGCCACAGTGTCTACATTCTACAACTCCATTGTGAAGACCAGCATGAGGTGCCTGCAGTGACGCTGGACGGGCGGTGGTATGTGTTAAAAGAGCAGTGAAGTCGAATATCCGTGATTGTCAGTCATAGGCCCATTGCTTTGGGTGTTTATATAGCCACGCGTCTTCAAGCATGTATGCAAAGCTAAAGTGAGCTCGAATGCGACACAGTCACATAATTGGATTACTAAGGACAGAAATAACAACCGTCATCATCCCTAGGTATGCATCCGAGACACCGGCACATAAGCCTCACCCACTTGCCACCAGGGACGGACGACAAGCGCCGGCTGCGTTGTGAGGTGTGCAGAAGCAGTCTGCGCGCGAGAATGTCGCCACAAACCCCTTTCTTTAAACATAGATTGAGAGTAGGGATTGAGGAGAGATATTGTGATGGAAGTTGGTTAATCACAAAATTAAAAAGCAGATTTAGCTGTGAATGAGAAATCTTGGTAGAACCTGAGATGCCGTATTGCACCATGCAACGCTGCTCAAAGTTACCCGCGGGCGGATATTCCGCCGCGAATCCCTTCTTAGAACAAAGATTAAGAGCACTTCACGAAGTATATTTGGATAAACGTGAACGAAATTAAACGCAAAAGATCATAGCTGACTATGAGTGAATAAATTAGACCGCGAACCGCAGTAATAGAAAAGTTATTACGATTTCACACACGTGGCGCGCCGGGCCGGACCACCCAGTTGAACTTGTGTGCATGCCATATACACGGCAGTGGTCGGCACTGGACGTGCTCGGACTTCGCCCCGCTGGTGGCCAGTATAAGGCGCCTGATAGGGGCACTGGACGTGCTCGGACTTCGCCCCGCTGGTGGCCAGTGTAAGGCGCCTGATAGGGGCACTGGACGTGCTCGGACTTCGCCCCCGCTGGTGGCCAGTATAAGGCGCCTGATAGGGGCACTGGACGTGCTCGGACTTCGCCCCGCTGGTGGCCAGTATAAGGCGCCTGATAGGGGCACTGGACGTGCTCGGACTTCGCCCCGCTGGTGGCCAGTATAAGGCGCCTGCTAGGGGCACTGGACGTGCTCGGACTTCGCCCCGCTGGTGGCCAGTATAAGGCGCCTGCTAGGGGCACTGGACGTGCTCGGACTTCGCCCCCGCTGGTGGCCAGTATAAGGCGCCTGCTAGGGGCACTGGACGTGCTCGGACTTCGCCCCCGCTGGTGGCCAGTATAAGGCGCCTGCTAGGGGCACTGGACGTGCTCGGACTTCGCCCCCGCTGGCGGCCAGTATAAGGCGCCGGATAGGGGCACTGGACGTGCTCGGACTTCGCCCCCGCTGGCGACCAGCGTAAGGCGCCTGATAGGGATACTTGATGTGTTCAGGCTTCATCCCGCTGATGGCCAGCATAAGGCGCCTAATAGGGGTACTGAACGTGCCCGGGAGTCACCCCAATTCGTAGTAATGGTTTTTCGTTACGTGTGCGATGTTGAAAGGGCTGAAAGAGGATATCGAACTTCGCTATGACAACGATACCATTTAAACTATAGTTCAGTTCCAATCAACTTAATTAAGAACCAAGGAGGTGCTTATAACGGAGCTTAACTTTTTGCAGTATATGTGAGGAGCGATATCTATGCCATCAAGAACTGATATTGCATCACAAACGACATCTTGGCCAATCACATTTATTGAGATTGTGCTACATGTGCGTATATCACTATCCGTATTAGTGAGTATATGCATAATGCTCATGAGCGCGATACTGTCAAGAACAAGGCTTGAAGATTGCCAAAGAAATGTATCTGGTGGCATCATATCGCAGCTTTATGGGATGATGATGTTGATTCAATGTTGAGTGCAGGGCTGGAGATCTAGAAACCAATGATCCAAGTCCTTATTTTCAAGACATTTTTAGATTTATTAGTAAGATTGACGAATTAACATAAACAGGGTACCAAACCAAGGGGATCCAGACCACCCGACCCACTCGGGATCTGCAGCGATGGTTGAGTGAGTGATTTATTCCATCCATTTTCACACTATATTCATCACTGCTACACACACACACACACACACACACACAAACACACACACACACACACACACACACACACACACACACACACACACACACACACACACACACACACACACATGCATACACATGCACTCCCCCACCCCACATAAACACACGGTCATGTTTGTCTCTACACGACATGTGACACGACAGCCGGGCAGACTGCCGGGCCATTGGCAGGGTACACAGGAGTTGCAGCGGAGATGCATTGCCCTGGTCGACTCGTTCGTTCCCACTCGGCCGCTTCAATGGCGGATCGACTAGCATGGCTGCCACGCTAACCGCGTCCCAGTTTAACTCGATGAGCGTTCGGGTGTCACGTGTGAGGTCATGATTAAGGGTAGTGACCTCAGAGCGATGACGTGTCTCGCGAATTCGTCACACGGCAGGAATGTTCTCGGTCTGGACCGGCACTGAGACCGCAGTTGAGCATGCACGAGCGCTGAGGTCACACGCCACCATGGGGTCAGAGCGCCGCGGCCGCCGACTGTGCAACACGTCACGGCCCTGGGTCGGCCGCTGGTGACCTTGCTCGGACTGGGCCGACCCCGCCGGACCGGTGGATATTTTTCGCGCGGCGCCATCATTGCGTCAAGTTTGTCAATCTTCTCGGACGGCGTCGTTCTGCGTCGTTTATGTGTAAACTAACGCGCCGCGACACGAATCGGCTTTTATTGGCGGCCGTTTCGGGGCGGTGACAGCGTCGGCTGACGGCGTCTCCCGCCGCCACGACACGACCGCGGTCGGTGGTGCGGACGCGCCCTCCCCGACACAATGCGGACGCTGCTCGGAGCGCGACCGGTGCGTGTCGCGCGACACTGACGACGCGGCGACGGCTGAATCGGCGCGGCGCGGCCGGCGGCGCGGCGCCGCCGCGCTGACGAGCGCCATTGACGCCGCCGCGGCCACCCCTTTCGGAGGCTGTCACCGCCGCGACGGCCGGCCACCCCCCGCCGGCCATCAATGGCGCCGATCGGATGCATTGACGCGGCGGCGGCCGGCGCCCTCGGGCGGCGGCCGCGGATAACGGTGCCCCGCGCCGCCGCCGCTGACCCGGCGACCCCGACGGCGGCCGCCCGCCCGCGGCCAAACGCTCCGCAGCCGCCGCCGGCCAGTGGATAGCGCTGACCAAAGCCGCAGACGCCGCACTGCCACCGCACCGGCCGCGGGTGCGGCACATGGTAGCGATACCTCGTGCTTTGCGGGGCAATGCGGTGGCCACCAGCGAGAGGACGACGGCTACTCGCCGGAGGACAACACCACCATCGCCCTCCCAGCCGTGGACTGCTGGTCTAGTTCGACCAGCGCCCGCAGTAGGTGGTGGGTGAATGATCCACTCCTCGGCACACATCTGGTCCCGCTGCTGGGCTATCCGAGGCATATCCATGCGGTCGCATGAAACGCATCACTCATCAGACACAGACAGACCCGATACTTCGATAAATATCGTTCCGTTATGGGCACACGCGGCTGCCAGCGGTCGACACGAGCCCGAATGACATTAGCGTCGTGTTGAGAGTGTTCGACTAATTGCCTGCGGTGTGTCCTGCCCGGTCAGGCGGCCATCGATCTTGGGTGTTGCGTGCGTGACAGATCTGTCGTGGCGGATGGATAGGTGAGGACCGTGTCGCCATGCAAGTGGGTCACGGACACGCTGGCTCGGCACGGCCGCGGGCGGTGGCAGGACCCGCGCGCACGCTGCGGCCGCCCGTCTGCATTGGCACCGCCTGGTTACGCCGGCCGCGGCAGGACCCCGCGCGCACGCCGCGGCCGCCCGCCTGCATTGGCACCGCCTGGTTACGCCGGCCGCGGCAGGACCCCGCGCGCACGCTGCGGCCGCCAGTCTGCATTGGCACCGCCTGGTTACGCCGGCCGCGGCAGGACCCCGCGCGCACCTGCGGCCGCCAGTCTGCATTGGCACCGCCTGGTTACGCCGGTCGCGGCAGGACCCCGCGCGCACGCTGCGGTCGCCCGTCTGCATTGGCACCGCCCTGTTTCGCCGGTCGTGCGTAAACAGGCAGCGGAGAGATGGTGGAGAATGTCGGCAGGCATTCAGCTGTCATTCAGCCACCAGAAGCCGACGCTGTTTACCGCCGGCGACCGTCGAGCGATTTTTCATTGTGAAGTCACGTTATCCTTGCATGCAGTATAAAGCTAGTCTACCGACAAAGCAATGCCGTTACCCCATAGGAGTGCAATAGATGCTAGCTGAACGACCCGTCGAGCAGCAGTGTATGTGACGGGAGACAGGGTGTCAGAAGGAGTTAGACCCATCGTTAACGATGTCATTCACTCCCACTCCAGATTCGTTACGTTCGAGGGCAGTCGCAGTCGGTCGGTGCTCCTCAGTGCTCCTCAGTGCTCCCCACTGGTCACGTTCAGCGATAACATCGTCGCATTCCTTCTACCGCACAGATACTAAACTACTCACTGAACACGACAAAACCATTTCAAAGCTATGTCCGTCCAGCCAAGGTCAGACCCGAAAGGAAGGTCGACGCGCATATCGGGAATTTCTGTGGTAATGGCGACATCGAATTGAATTTCGTGCGATGATTTACGAGTTTTTGTGCATCGGGCTATATTTCGCTAAGCGACACCACTTGGAGGGAGATTCCTGTGAGCAGAAACCAGACCAGATGGTGGCCGAATTTGATGCAGCTAATCTAGTTGGAATTCTGAGCAGGCAATACGGAAGGAGAAGCAAAGAAGAAGGTATGCGTGCAGCCATACAACGTCAGTTGTTGAGATGGTGTCAATCGAGAGCAAATGGTGTGGAAGACAAACGGGGCGAGAGGGATCCTGTGCGGGGAAAACATCTGGATGGCAACCAGCCGATCCCTCTCTCCCTGTCTGTCTTCCAAATGGTGTGGAAGACAGACAGGGAGAGAGGGATCCTGTGCAGGGAAAACATCTGGATGGCAACCGGCCGATCCCTCTCTCCCTGTCTGTCTTCCAAATGGTGTGGAAGACAGACAGGGCGAGAGGGATCCTGTGCAGGGAAAACATCTGGATGGCAACCGGCCGATCCCTCTCTCCCTGTCTGTCTTCCAAATGGTGTGGAAGACAGACAGGGAGAGAGGGATCCTGTGCAGGGAAAACATCTGGATGGCAACCGGCCGATCCCTCTCTCCTGTCTGTCTTCCAAATGGTGTGGAAGACAGACAGGGCGAGAGGGATCCTGTGCAGGGAAAACATCTGGATGGCAACCGGCCGATTCATATTTTCCGTAGGTGATGATTTCGATACCTTTCTTGGACGCGTTCTTCGTCGCTGCTTTGAAAACATCTGCACTAAGAAATCGTCTGATATATACAAATGAAATCAAAACATAGCCGTTTGACACAGCCTATTTCACCGGTCAAATGCGACGGAGAACTACTTACTAGCAGGAGAATGCACAGCTTAAGACATGCGGTTGCTTCTTCTTAATGCAAATTGTAACTTCCCGCGGTCTGTCTTCGACTGCGCCAGGCTTTGCGCGATCTTCCAGCTACACCCGCAGCAACATGTCGTATGCCGGTATACAGTGACGTGCTGAGAATATCTTGTGCATGTTATGCTGATCAATGAATAATGTTTCCCTGACGGATATCCGTCGTGTTTCAGCTCCGCACCAGCACATGCGCTGCATACTGTATATGCATATATATATATTTATTTATATATATATACATATATATATATATATATATATATATATATATATATATATATATATATATATATATACATATATATGTACGTATATATATATATATATATATATATATATATATATATATATATATATATATATATATATATATATATATATATATATATATATATACATATATATATATATATATATATATATATATATATATATATATATATATATATATATATATATAGATGTATGGTCTGTATGCATGCATATGGATATATACACTGAATAGGAACGTTGGTGATTTGTATTGCAGAACAAAGTAGCTCGCTACAACAATGGCGTCTCAATCGTATACTGCTAACTTGGCTCGCCAGTCGAAATGTCATCGAATGCATGATTTGTGAAATTCGTCGTTATCCAGCTCAGTGCTGCATATTAATTTCTCAAGTTTGATGCCGGTGTCAGTTATTTGGCTGACCCCGCAGGATTGCTCTGTCTGGAGGCCTTTTAACAAATTGATTTCTGACTGGTCTATTTTAGCATCATAGCTGTTTTAAAGTGCATCGACATTAAAAGGCAAATAGTCGGTTGAACATGGGCGGGTTTGAAGGTAATTTGGCTTACACATTGTCTTAAGGCTCGTTGCATGCACAACTCCCTGGAATGTAAGAACAAGACTACCGATTGATTTAAAAGGAAACGCAAGCGAAGTGCTTGAGATTGCTCACAAAACTATGCTGTTGTTCCTGCTATCTTGCACCGTCCTCCCGTTCTCACTCATCTTTTCATCGTGTTCCGATCATGATGCATGGCTGAGATAATGTCAAGTGAGATCAAGCTTGGCCTTCTCACATGGGGTATATATAAGTCACATGGGTAACATGGGTAATATGGATGGCACCAATGCTGCTTTGTCATGCCTGCTTTGAACTAGCTTGATTTGGAATCACATTGACTGCGACGTGGTGCCATTGACCTGGTCAGGGCAATGCGTCCACTCATCCGGGTCCGCCCTGCATCCTAGTTATCTACTTGTCTGGGATTTTCGCTGACCAGTGGCTCATTCAGGATATAGCCTAAAACTGTCCCAAACTGGCACACACACACACACACACACACACACACACACACACACACACACACACACCCAGAGAGAGAGGGAGAGAGAGAGAGAGAGAGAGAGAGAGGGAGAGAGAGATGTGTGTATGCATATACATGCATGTGTATATTTCATTATGCGCGCGCGTGCGTGTGTGTGTGTGTGTGTGTGTGTGTTATGTGTGTGCATGCACTAATGATGCTTGCCAGGTAATTCCTCCTTCTCCATAACTTCGGAATGGAGGAAGCTAGGAACATTAAATAAGCGAGCTTGATTATTTTTCGTTAGCTATGAGTGATTTCCTCGAAACTCCGATCGCTCATTCGCATGCTGTAGCTGATTCAATGGCAGCACATTTGCAAGCTCCGTCATCGTGCATGATGCAACGGTCCGTAGTCGAATCCTTAATCACCCAATCATAGTTTTGCATCCGCTGATGACAAAATTTTCACGAATTGTTTTTACAGATATGCAGATCATGCTTCGAGGAACCGAATGGCGTTTTCTACTAATAACTTGGTGAAATTGTCATCGAGATATCGCGGGGGAGGAGTTTAATCATCCTACCTACCGAACTGAATATTGATTTGTTTTTCACTCATTTATTTGCATGTGCAGTCCTCATGGGCAGGGGCGCATCAATAACTTTCTTAAGGGGGGGGGACCCAAAAAATTGTGATGAAAAAGAGACCCCTCTCAGCCCGGGAAGCGCACCGCAAATTTATGGTCTTGCTTTCCCCCTCCCCTTCTCTGCGAATGACCTCATGGGTGCAAGCTGCTACAGCTATGTATCGCATTACAAGACAACAATTTTCCATATAATGCACTATGCATGCACTGTCGAACGGCAATAATCCACCTCTAAATCCGTCGTGAACCTCAGCAATTGTATTGGCCCTGTGGTTATAATCCACCGTTCCTCCCACCGTCGTCGCCTCCCAATCCCCCTTTCTGACACCTCGTTGGTGACTCCCAGCTGATTAACTTCATTATTAATGGCGTCTCTGTATTTAAACCTCACAATTAAACGCATCGAAATGCAGCATTTATGAGTGAAAAACACAGGCGTATGCTTTCCTTTGTTCCATACAATCCACAAAAATTTGTCTGATGGATCAACAGCCCTGTTTTTGCAAGTTCTACAATGGGCCATTACACCACTAATTTTGAGGGGATGGCGTTTCGAACAAGATGGGCGCATCTGCTATCGGCAATCTCCGCACGGTCAGTGAGGGGGGGGGGTCGCGTGCCGACATCCGCCATTTGTACCCCTCGCCGCCGGCCCGGGGCGCGGCTGTCGCGGCGCGGCCATCACCGTGACATGCGACAAATTCGGCGCACTTGACAGGTGTGACGTCAGAAAAACAAACCCAAGACACCGGTCCCAGCTGACGGCGCCGGATGATCTGATGAGATAGACTAATGCACCGTGTCGCGGGCCGGCCGCGGCGGCGCGCGCGCCATGGCGGGGAGCTCGCCGCCGGCGGCCGGTCGCTTCCGCCAGCTGTTGTCGGGTGTCACGTGACCTTCCGCCGCGGCGGCGCGCGGCGCGGCCTGACCCGGCCGCCAGTGGGTCGCCCCTGTTTGCCGAGCGCCGCCAGCGGGGCGCCGCCGCGACTGACGCGGCAAATCACGGTGGCCCAAACAAAAAGTGGCGCGCGGCGACGTTCATAGCGCACCCCGCCGCGCGCCGCAGCCGGCCGGCAAGGTCGAGGTCGGGTCTGGCGACGCGTTCGCACCTTGACGTGCCGCGGCGGCCATTTAAAGCGCGGCTGGGGGCGGCTCGGGCAGCGCCTGGCTGGGCGTCCAGCGTGCCTTTCGTGGTGGGCTCACCCACGACCGGCCCATCACACCCGCGCTAAGCTATCACCTGGCTGTGGCGGCTACATACTATTCGTCACGGCGCCGTATTCAGCTGACGATGGGTGTGGCTGCAGCACTCTGATGCGTACGGCAGGTCGATGCACGCCTTCATGCTTAATAAACGTACCTGGAATTCAGGCATATGGCTTCGGCTGATTCCTCAGGCAATATGGATTCAGGCATATGGCTTCGGTTGATGGCTCAAGCATATGGATTCAGGCATATGGCTTGATGATACAAAAATTACCACATTTCTATCAGAATAACGCACTTAAACCATGCTTAAAAAGACGACTTTTTGGCTCTCAGTTGCAAGGAATGCTGCGTTTTTTCTTGCAGGTTGATTGGATTAAAACGCCAAAACATGTCGAATTTTGATCATTTCAAATAGCTACTATTGAAGATAACCTGTGATCGAAAAATTTGAGTCCCTATACAAAGATCCGTCGAGTTGTCGTCCACCAGATGGCAGACAGCTTTGTCGAAGCCAGCGAAATGTTATCTGGCGATACCCGGACTCGAGACCAGATCCCCGGTTGGCATGCGGTACAAACGCCTCTAAAGTCGAGGTGCCTGCCAAGGGGGTGTGTTCCATCACCGCCAAACGGGCGGCTCTGCTCCTGACCGCTGTACAGAACGCAGCTCTCTGAACACGCGCCACTGTTGCCTGTGCGGCTGCCGCAGACGCGCAGACAGAGCCAGCCGGTCTGGAGGGTCATTAGTCATCAATAGATGTGCTGCTCACAGCTTCATGGGCCCGGCACCGTCGGCTGGTGTATCTAATTGCGAGGCCTCAGGTGCACGGGCTTGTTCACGCTGACGGATCCGTACATTCATCATATCCAATCACCGCCCATGCACACCATTGTACCGAGAAGAGTGTGTGCTGAAGCAAAGCTTCATCACGTCACTCCGTGTGGTCGGTGATTTACCAATATCCTACCAGGCTAATTATTAGCCAGGTGCACAGGTATATTAATGATATTGCGTGTGCCAGAAACGAAGCCGGTGGACGGTGGGTTCAAAGGCCAATCGGACTCCCTAACCTCTCGTAGTGAAAACTACCTATTCATGTAGCACTTGAATGGTTCTCGACTGGTTTAACGAGATATTGTGCGTGCGTTTGATACCCACCTCTGCCCGTGAAATGTCCTGCATAAGCTAATAATCGCTGCTGAAAAGAAGGTCATCGTGTTAGTGGTAACTCGGAAGGAAGCTATAGCATTAGAGGTCACTTTCGTTCCGCGTAACCACTCGCCTAGCTCAGGTGTAAACTATTCATTGTATTTCAGTGTATTGGTGCTGATGATGATATGTTGGATGTCAGCTTCTTGCCACCGTGGTGTGACATCAGCTGGTCGGTTGTTTGGGAGCATGGATAGGGTGGGGCACAGGGAGAACAGCTGGGAGTACACGGTTACATACACATGCCTCCTAAATGTTTCCGTTTGGTAGGTTTTTGTTGTTTTTCTGTTTGTTTCATTTGTTTTGTTCTATTTTTTTCCGTGCCCTTTTCGTGTTGTTTATGCCATATTTTGTGTTGTTATCGAGTTTTCCTTTTCTTTTTCTGTTTAGAAGTGACGAGAGTAGGTCTTTATGAAGATATCTGTTGCAGTGGATGAGTAGGTGCTTGACTGTTAGTGGTCACTTACTGGTGGGGCCGTGGATAGTTTGTCATTAGTTGGGTGAGTTTTATGTGGCCTAGGCAGGGCATTGTGAGTGCGACCTCGCGTAGTTTGGTCGTTTGTGGTGTTCCCTGTAGTGAAGGTGTATGCTGTGCAGTTGTGTAGAAGATTGGATGGAGAAGCGTCCAAGAAGATTGGATGTCGTCGAGCATGGCGTGTCTGAGGGAGACATAGCATGCCATGAGGGAGGCATACCATTCCATGAGGGAGGAATAGTATTCAACGAGGGAGGCAGGGAGGCTCATTCCGATTTTGAGGGTGGGCACTCTATGTGAGTGTTGAGACGTGCTGCTGTGTTGGTATCTGTATCTGCGTGATCGCTACCGGAAATGCATGCGTGGCTTGAGACCCAGATCAAAGCGGGGCCGAAGTTGGGAGTAAGTGTGTTGTGGATGCTGAGTATTTCGGTAGCGAGAGGATGGGACCGTTTCTTTGTGTGGGGTGTTAGGCTGTGCATTGTGAATTGTGAGTCTGTGGCGACTATTGTTGGACGTGGTTTGCGATTTTGGATAGTGTTGAACGTTTCGATGATGGCGAATAATTCTGCTGTGACACTGTGGCGATGTCCGGCAATCTGACGCGAAGTGAGAGTTTTGCGGCGTTATCGGTGTCGGTACTGCTGCGGTTCCGGGTGGTGACGGATGTCTGCAGCCGTCGGTGTATATGTGGTGGTGGGTGGGATGTTTTGTTTGAAATTCGAGAAGTTGAGCGATTTCAGTGTTGGTGTGAGAATGTTTGTTGTCTGCGGCAAGGAGCTGGATTTTCGGTGTGGTTGTCTACCACCAACTTATGAAACGGAGAGGGTGTGAGGTTTGGGAGGATAATGTTGGGTCTATGTGCGTGATGATATATGCGGTTGCCTTTCGTAGATTTGCGACGTTGGGTGTCGTAGCGGGATTGTGCTCGTATCGTGAGAGGTTTTGAGCAAGGATGTTTCGAGATGTATTGCATTCTGTAGTGGCAACTAATCACTGCTTCCATTCTGCGGTGTTGGAGGGTGAAAAATTAGTTGTAAATATGAAGGGATTGGATTTGTGGGGTAGGTAGGGTGCCGTATGCTATGCGTAGGTAAGGATGTTGAAGTTTACCCAGGATTGTAAAGTTTGCCCAGGATTGTGAAGTTTGCTGGGACAATGTTTTGGAAATTGTTGATAAATATTCCAGTCTGTCTCTGATGGTGAAAGTATATAATTTGAGGAGTGTCTGTCTGTCCCAGCCCCCGGAGATGCCAGAGAGGGCTTTCAGAATGTTGATGCACTTTGTGCAACGTGCCTGGAGGTCCAGGAAATGTGGTTGGTATGACAGGACGTAGTCAAGAGCAATCCCCAGGGATTTTCCACGTTTAGTAAAAGTAATTTCGATGTTGTCGATAGTGAAGTGGAGGGTGCCCGACGTGCTTATGTAGCTAATGATGAAGCATTTACATTTTGAGGAGGAGATGTGTAAATTGAGCGGCTAGAGTCGGGTTCGGATGGTGTTCAGTGATTTCTGGAGCGTTGTTGAGTGTTTTGTGTGAGGTCCACATGGTGATGTCGTTTGCGTATATTGCTAGTGTTTAGGAGGCAGGAGAGTATATAGTGATGAGCTAAAGCCTGATGTGAAGAGCAGGGGTCAATCACGGATACTTGCAGCATACCAGCTGTGGAAAATTGTTCTCAGAAAGCATGCATCCAATTTCGACATGGAATGCTCTGTTGTGGAGGTTAAAGTTAACGTAATTTGTTCAGTCTCTCATGATTCCGTGCGTATGTAGGTGCTGGGTGGTCGCTGATAGTTGATGGTATTACACCCCTGTTTAAGATATAAAAAGGTAGCTGCTGTGCATTAGTGGCGTGATCTGGCATACTTGATGTTGGTGATGAGGTGAATGCGGTTGTCGACGGTCCTACGACCAGGGAGGAAGCCCATGGTTGATTGAAGGAGATTGCATGTTCTTTGTTGAATGGAGTGAAGTCAGCGGTGTTTGACGTGACGTTCGAAGGTTTATGCAGATAACTGTTGAAGGCAGTGGGTTCATAGCTCTATGTGAGGGTGAGTTCCGTGTTCGGTTTAGGATGAGGAGGAGATGTGTGTGAGTCTAAGTGTGGGGTGAATGTGGGTTTGTCACACGCAGTTAAATGCTGCGCGTAGGTGCTGTTGTGTTGTGCTTGAAACACGTTCGAGGAATGAGTAGTGGGTGTCGTTTGGGTTTGGGGTAGTGTTGCCGGATTGTTGTATTGCAAGCTTCAGTTCATATAGTGTAAATGGAGCGTTGCATGAGAAGATGTGGTGGCAGGGGATGGGCAGGGTTGATGGGCACGGTTATGACAGTGGGTGGCTGATGAGTTTGCTGCATTGTGAGGGTGGTGATGAGCGTGTTGGTGTCTTTCATGACGATAGATCTGATGGGTGGATTGTGTCTGGTGTTCACAGATTTATGGGAATCCAGAATTGTGGAAGAGAGGCGACACGGATAAGTGGTGGCGCGACACTTTGTCAGAAGGATTGCTTTACTGGTTGATGCATTCATTGGTGCGTGGCATATGAACCTCGTGAGGTTGTAGGTGATGTGGGTTGGTGGCGTTGGATGCTTTTCGTATATGAGTCTAGTATGAGTTCGAATTTCGACAGCCTCATGTTAGGCTGAGTGGCACCAGGGAGACGAATGGGGTTCTGGTGTGCTTCTTGATCGGGTGTGTGACATGTGTTGTGCTTATCGGTGATTTGGTCCAGAGTGTATCGTTTCTGTTGATACAAGTGGTGATCAACATCTTGTACCAAAAGAGGTCATTCTGCACGCTTTCGGTTGCAGCAGATCGGACCCTGTGATGGAGGCTTTGAGGTGGTGATGATGAATGGAGTGTGGTCTCCAAAACGTGGGTCCGGGTCTGATGGCCAAGCGAGATGGAGGCGAAAAGGTGGTGAGACTAAATTGATGTCAGGTATAGTGCTTCGTTTGTGGACTTGTGAATTGTAGTTGGAACCACCGTTGTTCAGGTAGGTTAAGTGTAAGGTGTTGAGCTTGTATACTCCTCTTCCTCGGGTGTCGAGTGTGGTATGGTGTGGTGTTGGTGAGCCTACATAGGACCCTGCCTCGGGTGTCGAGTGTGGTGTAGTGTTGCTGATCTTACATATGGCCCTGCCTCGGGTGTCGAGTGTGGTGTGGTGTTGATCAGCCTACATAGGACCCTGTCTCGCGTGTCGAGTGTGGTGTGGTGTTGCTGATCTTACATATGACCCTGCCTCGGGTGTCGAGAATGGTGTGGTGTTGCTGATCTTACATATGGCCCTGCCTCGGGTGTCGAGTGTGGTGTGGTGTTGCTGATCTTACATATGGCCCTGCCTCGGGTGTCGAGTGTGGTGTGGTGTTGCTGATCTTACATATGACCCTGCCTCGGGTGTCGAGTGTGGTGTGGTGTTGCTGATCTTACATATGGCCCTCCGAGAGTGGTGTGGTGTTGATCAGCCTACATAGGCCCGGCCTCGGGTGTCGAGTGTGGTGTGGTGTTGCTGATCTTACATATGGCCCTGCCTCGGGTGTCGAGTGTGGTGTGGTGTTGCTGATCTTACATATGGCCCCCGGGTGTCGAGAGTGGTGTGTGTGCTGATCTTACATATGGCCCTGCCTCGGGTGTCGAGTGTGGTGTGGTGTTGTTGATCTTACATATGGCCCTGCCTCGGGTGTCGAGTGTGGTGTGGTGTTGCTGATCTTACATATGACCCTGCCTCGGGTGTCGAGTGTGGTGTGGTGTTGCTGATCTTACATATGACCCTGCCTCGGGTGTCGAGTGTGGTGTGGTGTTGCTGATCTTACATATGACCCTGCCTCGGGTGTCGAGTGTGGTGTGGTGTTGATGAACCTACATAGAACCCTGTCTCGCGTGTCGAGTGTCGTGATGTTGATGAACTTGCATATGGCCCTGCCTCGGATGTCGAATGTGGCGTGGCGTTGATGAGCTTGTATAGGTCCACTACTCGGGCGTCGAGAGTGGTGTGATGTTGGTGATCTTACATATGGCCCCGCCTCGGGTGTCGAGTGTGGTGTGGTGTTGCTGATCTTACATATGACCCTGATTCGGGTGTCGAGTGTGGTGTGGTGTTGATGAACCTGCATAGAACCCTGTCTCGCGTGTCGAGTGTCGTGATGTTGATGAACTTGCATATGGCCCTGCCTCGGATGTCGAATGTGGCGTGGCGTTGATGAGCTTGTATAGGTCCACTACTCGGGCGTCGAGTGTGGTGTGGTGTTGGCCGTAATGGGTGACGACCGTTGCCGTCCTCACAGGGAATGATTGGTGGAAATGTTTGCAAGTGTGGCATTAAGATCCGGAAGGTATGGTGTGAGATCGTTAGGTGGAAGATATAATTCATGAGAGTGACCGTGGGGCTGAGAAGGTGTGCCACTATGCATTTGATGTCAATGTGTAAGTTGTTTGGGATGTTTCTGTGTGGAATGTTGATTTTATGTATGTTGCAAGTTTATGCTTTTCGGTATTGGGGGCTGGTGCCTGTCGCGTCTGTACTATGTCTACATGGAGATGCTAAAGTTGAAGCGATTTGTGTGTTTCAGGTGGATTTCTTGTAGTAGTAAGTTGACTGGGTTGGTGTCGGAGATGTAAGGGTTTAGTTCATGCCAGTTGGACAGCAGGCTTCTGACGTTCTATTACATGATTGTGACCATTTCTTACCGTGGTCTCATGGAGTGTGTGATTGGGATAGTGCTCGTTATGCCTGGTCGTCATTTTCTGTTTGAGTGTGGGTGGGGGTGAGGACGGATGGGGCTTCGTGGGGCATACGGGTGAGGTTGGGGTAGGGAGAAGGACCCCGGGAGGGAGGCGAGGAAGAGATGCTACTGGCGCCAGGTCACCCTGTCGACGAGGTAGATTCAGTGATTGGGACGGTGTGCAGCGGGAAGGGGCAGGCGATGATGACACGTGAGGATGTGGATGGCTCGTGTCATGTGAGGAGGGGCTGAGTTGGAGGTGGCTTCGGGATGGGGTGTAGACTTTGGAGTGCTGCGACTGCCAGAAGAGATCCGGCTGGAGAAAGGAGAGCCGGTGGTCGGAGGTGCCGGGTCAGGGGAGAGACTGTCGTGGGTGAGAGAAAATGCATGTCTGAGTGCTGATGATGTGTGTGGGGGAGGAGAGGCGGTTCATTCGCGGGAGGTGTCCCCGCCGCATGGAAGAAGCTGGTCCGATTCTGCTGTGTCGAGGGCTGGGTGGGAGGGAGGGGGGGAGGCCTCAGGCCCATGCGGAAAGGACGCTGGTCCGCGTCTAAGGCCCGTGTCAGGGCCGGATGGCGGGGTGGCCCCGAGCAAAGGACGCTGGTCCGCGTCTGACAGGCTCCTACCTGTGCATGCGATCTGAGGCGGAGAATCTCTTTCTCCGTCCCCATCACAGACTGGTACGGCTGGATACCGGATGTCCACCCTCACAAACAGCGCAGCTGACAGTGGCAGAGGTGCAGGCGACCGTGTATTGTGATTGGACACATCGTCCGCAGGTGGGGAGCTGTGCTCTGCACACCCCACCCCAACCGAGTGATCGTGCCTTTGGCGAGCGTCACACCGACGGGGGAGAGGGGCTCGGGGGAGGACCTCGTGCCGGAGGCACGGACCGTGATGTGGAAGGGAAGGGTGAGCTTTAAGAACGTGGAGATGATAATGTGATGTGGTGAGCGGTTGAGGTGTTTGGGGGCCGCGCACACTCCCTGAGAGGCCAGCCGGGTGATGCGTATGTCTGTGAAAAATGCGTGAGAGAGTGGATGATCAAATGACACCCTGACTGGTGTTGAGGTGTGTTGCTGGTGTGATGGTGATGGGGTGGGTGTCAACATCGTGGATGGTCTGCATAATTAAATCGTTTGCCGTGGTGTAATTCTGGAGAATGGGTGCCCCTGAGTTAGCATTTTGGCGTTGATGGGCGCTGCTGTGTATTTTGTGAGTATCCCCCCACCCCCACCCCCACTAGCCACGGTTAGAACGTGGCCATCGTTGGCCCGACTCGAGGCGGTAGAGGAAGAACTTCCCCTGAGGGGAGCATTAGCCATGCGGGAGCATGGCTATTACTGTGATGAATGACGGTGCGCAAAGTATACTAGTGGATTAGATACAGGGCTTATTTTTGCGTGTCCCAGGTAGGTGCGTGCCCCCTTGAACGGAATGCGCGGCTCTTTGAATTGAAATACGTTCCTTTGTCTGCAGTGAAACTCATGGACTCATTGTTTGCCTGAAATAACCAGTCACAGCAGCGGCAAGGGCAGAAATAGTTTCTTCAGTCTTGAACTTCCGCTTTAAGCCCGAAAAACGTAATGCAAATTTATTTTATTGAAAAGGTATGTCTCATACCAAAAGCAGCGTGAGCAGAAACGCAAAAGACGTGCTCCCGGAACAGAGGGGTGCCTGGAGGAGAACAAGATGCGTGTCCCCGGAACAGAGGGGTGCCTAGAGGAGAACAAGATGCGTGTCCCCGGAACAGAGGGGTGCCTAGAGGAGAACAAGATGCGTGTTCCCGAGGGTGCCAGAGGAGAACAAGATGCGTGTCCCCGGAACAGAGGGGTGCCTAGAGGAGAACAAGATGCGTGTCCCCGGAACTGAGGTGACTAGAGGCGGACAAGTTCATCAGTTCATCGTATTCGGCGAAATGCATATCCGGCCATTTCCAACAACTATAAGAGCATCCCAGAACTCCTCCTCGAACCCTCATTTTCGGAACTAGAGGAGCTCAGTTCCACGTAGCTCCTTTTCCAAATGACCCTGCCGGTGCTCCAACATCCGCATGGTGCAGAAGCGTATTTAAACATTCACCACGGGGAGTGGGCATGATCTCAAAGTGGGCCAGTACCGTATGAAAGGGGCACCAAGCTGCCCAAGGAACGTCGATTTTGACCAGACAGGCACCACTGATTGAGAGCATTTCGAGGGGATGAGGGATAGGTGGTGGGGTATGCATTTGGACCTTTAAGAGTTACTCGCATTCACATCAGTGTGGATGCTGGGGTCGTTTGGAACTTCATAAAGCCGAGACGTGACTATGTGGTAATTTGTGATTGATGTGTTGGAAGTGTCGCTCGCTCGAATAATCGCTTGCTGCAAATTTAGTCCTCGTATATATTTGCCCTTGAATAACCAACATTATTAGGCCAGTTTTCACCGCAATCATATGCTAACCGTTTGTGGAATAAAGTTTCGCATTTGTCAATTGTGAAGACAACGCAAAGCTCTAACGTCAATGTATTGCACGTGCGTCCGCTAATGTCATGGTAATTAGCCTCATGACATTAACGAACGACCTTTATTACTTCAATTTGCTCGTGGTGCAAAACAAAATATCGCGTATGCTTTATTTCTGAGGTACTACAAAAAATTGTTCAAAAACTGGAAAGAACACAGCACTCGAGTTCTGGACTCTTCGTGTTTTGAGTTTGGTAACCCATAGCGCTGTTTTGCTACAGTTACATAGGCATGTTTACATAGCCTTTTGCCTTTTCATTGATATTCCGATTGAATCGGACGATGTGCGTGAGGCGTGAAATCTTCTCTCTCAGGAGCTGAGCCAGATTATGCAGAGCATCGTCCAGCAGCACAAGAAGATCAAGATAACATCCCGCCTATGCTTAGTGTAGCAGAGCCACTAATCAGCGAAGAACGCCGCACGTCAGTCAAAATATATTATAGTGCACCGACGAAGACGAGCTGGCAACAGCCTTGTACAAGTTTTTCTCCAAAGATTTGGTCCGAATTCTTGCAGGGGTGGATTTTTGGACTAGGCCTATCGCTAAGAGCTTGTTGCGTGAACCCCACCATCAGGAATTTAGTTCAACATCATAATTTTAAACGGGAGCTAGCCGTGCCGTCAATGCACGGACACGGCGCCCTCAGTAGCTCATCCCCGGCCTTGTCGAGGTAGATGCCAACTTACCCTCCCAGCCGGTGGCTGGATGCAAGCGCGTGAAGCGACTCGAACCCTGTCTTATCAGGACAGGCAATACCAATGCAGGTCAGCTCTCTAACCAACTGAGCTATCGGGACGGCTAATTTTCGGAGAAACTAAGAGTCAAGAGTTCGAAGAATACACGTCGAGCATCCTTGATATGATAAGGTCCTGTTTGTCTGCAACCACACCTGGATGAGCTCATGACGAAACCGCCTAGCATAGCGAGCGGTGACTGAGGAAAAGTATCGGCTAAAATGTTCACCGCAGGAAATAAACTATACAGCACGGCAAATCGTGGCAACCCACAGCCTAGCAAAAAGAAGCAACCCATCAGTCTACAGCACGAAGAGAAGATCAAAACTTCCATCACACCAGAGCAAACGCTAACCGACTCGGCCACACTACAGCTGGTTGTATATTGTGCCATGCCCACGACTTTTGGATACCTAGGTCGTGAACTCCAGCGCAAACTCCGAATGTACTCATGCACCGAGGACACTGACGAGAACGGTGAGCACCTAATCATTGATCAGGTCACCATCGAGGACACTGACGAGAACGGTGAGCACCTAATCATTGATCAGGCCACCATCGAGGACACTGACGAGAACGGTGAGCACCTAGTCATTGATCAGGCCACCATCGAGGACACTGACGAGAACGGTGAGCACCTAATCATTGATCAGGCCACCATCGAGGACACTGACGAGAACGGTGAGCACCTAATGGACTCATGCACCGAGGACACTGACGAGAACGGTGAGCACCTAATGTACTCATGCACCGAGGACACTGACGAGAGCGGTGAGCACCTAATGTACTCATGCACCGAGGACACTGACGAGAACGGTGAGCACCTAATGGACTCATGCATCGAGGACACTGACGAGAACGGTGAGCACCTAGTCATTGATCAGGCCACCATCGAGGACACTGACGAGAACGGTGAGCACCTAATCATTGATCAGGCCACCATCGAGGACACTGACGAGAACGGTGAGCACCTAATGGACTCATGCACCGAGGACACTGACGAGAACGGTGAGCACCTAATCATTGATCAGGCCACCATCGAGAAGAGCCACCGGAGCGATGTGGAACCGAGCACGACCAATCCCGAGACTCCTAACAATCGGCTGACCATGAAGAAGATAAAACGTACCTGATGTCGGCGATCAAAGTTTTCCTCATCCAAACTACATACTTAAACAGCCAGCCTTCGTGGCGAGGCCTAGAGACAAGGACAAGATCAGAGCTGGTGGCCCGTGGTATGCGAACGCCCCGCTAGGGGTGTACCACATTGACCTGTTCAGTGTCCATGCCGACGACCAGCCGTGGTGCCGGGACATGCAGAAGATACACGAACCACACGTGCCAGCACACCCTCAGGACGAACATGCTACGGATGGGTTTGCACCGACGACCATCCAGCACAGACTGAGGCTCCGATCCAGTCACATGGTAGACTGGTATAAAGTCATAAAGCCATCAAGTGTTTAGACTTAATAAGAGCCACAAGGGCCCATTCAGTTAAGTCTGTAAATGGAAG
The DNA here is from genome assembly GCA_034440615.1 of Ashinkailepas kermadecensis. Lineage (NCBI taxonomy): Eukaryota > Metazoa > Arthropoda > Thecostraca > Neolepadidae > Ashinkailepas > Ashinkailepas kermadecensis. The sequence goes on along the minus strand of JAOTOM010004673.1, from coordinate 242,448 downwards.
GTACCATAAGCCCGGTAAAAAAATTCACCCCAACCATCACCACATCCTAAAGAAACCATCTACCAACATCCCACACACCTATCAATGACTATCTACCCTAGCTATCCAGCCCTATTCCCTTGATCCCTCTTAACACATGTGGATTGAATGCCTTACCAATAATTTGCAAACTGTATCCATGCCTGCTGAAAGGGTGCTGTGAACACTTACTTAGCATATATCTCAGCCCCATCCATCACAAATTAAAACTAAAAACAAGATTTTCCTGTCTAAAAAATTTGTCCACCCTACTTTTAAATACATTCAATGAGGAACTCCCCACAACATCAGCAGGCAGCCTATTCCACTGATCAACAACACTCTGACTGAAGACCTGTTGTCGCTTAACTGTCCTACACCTCAACTTGTCTAACCTAAATTGATGACCCCTATGTGATACTCTAAGCCGAAGAGCATCATTCAAATTGATCTGATCTAGCCCTTTAACAATTTTTTTACATTTCAATCATGTCCCCTCTTAATCTCCTATACTTGAGTGAGTACATATCTAATGCCATAAGCCTTTTTCCATATTCTAAGTTACCTATTCCACTGATGGGTCTAGTGGCTTTGTGCTGCACTCTTTATAACCTATCTATATCTTTTTTTTATAGGTAGGGGCTCCACGCTTGTACTGAATATTCCAAGTGGGGTCGCACATATGCTAAGTACAGTTTTTTTTTCATGACTTCCTCGCTCTTACATTTCACACTTCTATTAATGAGTCCGAACATTCTGAGAGCCCTGTTCCTAGCTAAGATACATTGTTTTTCTGCTTTAAGGTCTTTTGAAACCAACACACCTTAGTCTCTTTCCTCTTCAATAACATCCAGTTCCCTCCCTCCCATTGTATATCTGAAAGTCTCACCTCCAGACCCCAGATGCATAACCTTACACTTATCATAGTTGAAAGACATCTGCCATTGATCAGCCCACTTTTAGGTCCTCCAAGCTTAGTTGAATATTACTAGATTGATCACTACTGTTAGCCGCTCCTACCAGCTTGATGTCATCAGCAAATTTGAACAATCTATTCCTCAGCCATACCTCAATGTTATTCACAAAGATGATAAAGAGAAGTGGCCCTAGAACAGAGTCATTTGGGACTCCGCTCAGAACATCCTTCCAATCAGATTTACATCCATTTAACACTACCCTTTGTTTCTTTCCCCTCAACCATGCTTCAATCCAACCTATAATTTTTCCAACAATCCCATGTTGCTGTAGTAGATGAATTAGCCTTCCATGTGGAACTTTATCCAGCCTTCCATGGTATGCTTCCTACCGCACTGAGGAGGGCTTCTGAACGAAGACCGAATGGTCAACCAGCCTCTTCTAGGTCTCGGCACCGGGGCGTCCGAGCGGCTGGACGTCAGGGTAACTGACACCTGAGAAACAGGACCTTCACCAACTGAACCGGTCCATCCCTCTCCTGAAAGTCGCCAGTGTCAACACTAGTGGTCCCGTAGCGGTCAATTCTAACTCCTCTAGTAGCGAAGTTGGAGCTGGCCGCTGTAGGACCGCCGCTACCACACCAGCAGTACTAAGGACCATCGCTGCCACACCGGCAGTACCAGAGACTCCCACCACTACACCAACAGTACCAGGGACCGCCGCTACCACACCTGAAGTACCAGGGGCCGCCGCTACCACACCAGCAGTACCAGGGGCCGCCGCTACCACACCTGAAGTACCAGGGGCCGCCGCTACCACACCAGCAGTACCAGGGACCTTCGCTACAACACCGGCAGTACCAGGGGCCGCCGCTGCCACACCAGCAGTACCAGGGACCGCCGCTACCACACCTGAAGTACCAGGGGCCGCCGCTACCACACCAGCAGTACCAGGGACCGCCGCTACCACACCAGCAGTACCAGGGACCGCCGCTACCACACCGGTAGTACCAGGGACCGCCGCTGCCACACCAGCAGTACCAGGGACCTTCGCTACCACACCGGTAGTACCAGGGGCCGCCGCTGCCACACCAGCAGTACCAGGGACCTTCGCTACCACACCAGCAGTACCAGGGACCGCCGCTGCCACACCAGCAGTACCAGGGACCGCCACCACCACACCGGTAATACCAGGGGCCGCCGCTGCCACACCAGCAGTACCAGGGACCGCCACCACCACACCGGTAATACCAGGGACCGCCGCTGCCACACCAGCAGTACCAGGGACCTTCGCTACCACACCTGCAGTACCAGGGACCGCCGCTACCACACCTGAAGTACCAGGGGCCGCCGCTACCACACCAGCAGTACCAGGGACCGCCGCTACCACACCGGTAGTACCAGGGACCGCCGCTGCCACACCAGCAGTACCAGGGACCTTCGCTACCACACCTGCAGTACCAGGGACCGCCGCTGCCACACCAGCAGTACCAGGGACCTTCGTTACAACACCGGTAGTACCAAAGACCGCCACCACCACACCAGCAGTGCCAGGGACCGCCGCTGCCATCTTCTCAGCAGCGGATCCAGAAGATAACAAGGCAGCAGCAACAGCAGCTTGTACTCCCTGCGAAAATAGGGGCGCGTACTCGCCATCAAGGTAGGTCTCCATCGCCTATGGAAACCTGCACGTTGAATTAGGTGATGATGGAGGCTCGCCTATTCAGAGTTGTCTCTGGCGTTGGGGTGCAATGCAGCACATGCTTTCCCCGTTGGTGTCTTTAGCCTATTTCGTGAGGTATTTTAGTTGTGATGTTAGCTGCTGTTTTGTTGCTTCGAAAGTAAAGTAATTGATCAATGGTGGGACTTGCTGCTTTTAGCCACGTACTATTTCAGGGACATTACCGTCCAGTAATGCCATTAACAGGATCCTGATAATTGAATTATTGGCATTCTGATAACAAACTCCCCCAAAGGCCAATCCCTATTATTTTTGTCTCCTTTCAAATCGTTGGCGACAGATGCTGCCTGAACGTATTAGTTCTCTTTGTCTTTTCCAATGATTTTCATAAGCGGTAAAGATATGCAATAGTACATTTATTTCCCGCTGCTTACCAAATCCGATAGTTCACAGGATCATTCTTTTGAGCTTACTTTAGTTTAACGGTCTCGCTACGTTCGTTCGTTGCAACGCTACGAACTGTAGCGTAGCACGCATTTAAGTTGTACTTCCATTGCATTGCAACACTCATGCCATTGGTGCAATCGAGAAAAATAGCACCTCATCTTTCGGACGCTATTGTCAAACAGCCTCAAAATGAGCGGTCCTGATAATGCGTAGGATGCAGTGAGCGGCTGTGAATAATATAATAATATAATAATGTATATATTCACCTTAACCGTAACGCAACTTCTGCCTCTGGCAGCCCGCTGTCATGCGCTTTGTCTATTCATCTGTGCATGTTGCTGATTGATCTTGTTTTCTTGAAATGGATCGCATCGAGATTTCATACCGTTATTTCCATGTGATAGGAAAGATGACACATCCTGGCTTTCGTCAAAAAGCAACCCTTCACAATTAGCAAACAGGCGTATGACAGAGTTTGTGTTGGTCAGCAATTATTTATCGCGACAACGAGTTGCTTCTTGCATGCAAGTGGTGGTAAAAACGTGTGCTTGAAGAAGGTGCATAGAAACAAACCTACTGAGCATTTCGGAGCAAGGCATGGTATTCAGTGTGCTGAAGTGCCATGCGAGAAGCAACCGCTACATTTCTACGATTTATGTCCACATTGAACCGCAGTTTTCCTCACTAACGCTGACTAAGCTCAAGTGAGACTGATTTCGCGGGTGAAAAATAGCATGGCTTGGCTGGTCACTGGCCGCCTCATGCGGCCATTCAACGTAACACACGCGTGAACTCCACCAAGACGCGGTCGGCTGGTTGGCGGCGACAGCTGCTGTTTTTCCCTTTATGAAGACGAGTGGAAGGCCACCAGCAAAGCCGCCGCTGTAAATACCGTATGTAATGTTTGCGAAGGTGCATGTAAATGATCTCAGGCAGTCTGAGGTATGTAAATGTTTAGAGAGGTGGTGTTGCAGGTAAATAAGTGTGCCGCAATACCTGCAATAAACCAATATCCACCCGTGCTAGTGAAAGATACGCTTCAAGAATCGTCATTTTCGCCGGATGAACTTCAGCGTCTTTTCGGTGAGTCGAGATTTCAAACGACAGTATCTCCGCGTCGATTTGAGACATTCCGATTATGGAAGCACGATGGGATTTTTAGTAATTTTGTGAAGAAAAGGCTCAAACTTAGTCGTACCAAACTTTTCACAGTTCCAGTTTGCTATGTGGGGAGGGAGGGATTAGCTGTTCTTGTGACATGGAGGTGTGCATTGGAGAAACGTTGAGTGCAATGCAGTGAACAATTTCTCAGAAATATTTCTTCATCAAGAAGAGCATTACGGCACCGTGAGCGGCTCTCGGTGCCTCATTGACTGTGTGCCACAGGGAACGGCATTGTCCGTCATTGCTGATGCCGATTCGACGAATACGGTTCAATATAGGCCAGAGACGTGGTTAAGCAGCTGTGATTAGGGAGGGTGACAGCCAGATGAAACGTAGATTTTGCATTGCATTTTGTTACTTTGAAGTTAAGCTACCCTATGTTAACATTAGCACCACATTAGCAGTTGGGGGAGAGAAGCAGAGGTTCGATGCGGCGGGGCATGGTGTGGGACTGAACTGATGTAGCTGTCATGCTTGAAGGTGGTTCTCTAATAAGAGTGATTTAACACCCCTTTAAGTTCCGTGAAGGTTATGGACTATGAAGCGCTGGACAGCTGACATATGCTAAAGCACACGGCTATATATCAGATGAATGTCATGCCATTAATGTCACAGGTCAGCTTCCTGTTTATAATGCTATAGATGATTCCCTGATTACCCACATTGGTGTTACTGGCCAGCGGAAGTTGCTAGTTCGCAGCTTCAATAATCGCTTCGGGGCGTGACCTCCGCTGAGTGGTCACCGAGCAGCTGCAATGATGTACACCACTCGGCCCAAACTCGGTTGACGAGTTTGTAAACCTGGTGGCCGTTGTTTCGCACAGCTAAGTAGGATTAATGGAGTCATGGGGGAGGAGGAGGGGAGAGGGTTGCCCCTCCGCGGCGAGCAGCTTACAGGCACCCCTCGTCAGCTATCCGGCGAGGGGTGTCTGTCAGCTGGTCACAGCGGAGGGCAGTCAGTCCTCCCCAAGTATACGGCCTCGTGCACGGACCGCAGCTGTGCAGTCCGTGAGGACGTCGAGGACCGGTGTCGCAGTCCGTGAGGACCAGTGCCGCAGTCCGTGAGGACGCCGAGGACCAGTGTCGCAGTCCGTGAGGACCAGTGCCGCAGTCCGTGAGGACCAATGCCGCAGTCCGTGAGGACCAGTGCCGCAGTCCGTGAGGACGCCGAGGACCAGTGCCGCAGTCCGTGAGGACCAGTGCCGCAGTCCGTGAGGACGCCGAGGACCAGTGCCGCAGTCCGTGAGGACGCCGAGGACCGGTGTCGCAGTCCGTGAGGACCAGTGCCGCAGTCCGTGAGGACGTCGAGGACCGGTGTCGCAGTCCGTGAGGACCAGTGCCGCAGTCCGTGAGGACGCCGAGGACCGGTGTCGCAGTCCGTGAGGACCAGTGCCGCAGTCCGTGAGGACCAATGCCGCAGTCCGTGAGGACGCCGAGGACCAGTGCCGCAGTCCGTGAGGACCAGTGCCGCAGTCCGTGAGGACCAGTGCCGCAGTCCGTGAGGACGCCGAGGACCGGTGTGGTCCTCGGCAGGGTGGTCTGCCGGGGGCCGAGCACGTCCCCACACGTCGGCCGGCCTGCGTCATTTGCCGGGCCGCCGCTCCGGCCAGCAGCCATCGGTCTGACGGCGGCGCCGCTCCGGCGACAGCACGGCTCTATCAGTCGGCCGCTGAGCGACGTCCAATCGGATGTGTCTCTGCCGAGCCGACGTCTCCGACAATCGGCCGTCTCTGGCCGCCGGTTCAGCCGGCGGGGTCGACCGTGGGGCTGCGGGGTCGTGGGGCGTGGACAGATTCTACATGTGTGTTTCGAGGGAATGCTAGGCCTGCGGGAACTGCGGAGAAGACATACCCGGCGCTCTTCTCCCGTGGTGGTACATGTGCGTTCGGCAATAGGCCGTGTCCACCGGTCGTTCGCCACCGGTGCCACACACCGGTCGGTCTCCACCGGTAACCACACACTGGTCTGTCGCCACCGGTAGCCACCCATCGGTCGGTCGCCACCAATGACCACACATCGGTCTGTCGCCACCCGTCGGTCGCCACCGGTAACCACACACCGGTCAGTCGCCACCAGTAGCTACATACCGGTCAGTCTCCACCAGTGACCACACCGATCGGTGGCCTCCGGTAACCGCACACCGGTCGGCCGCCATCGGCAAGCACACAACTCGGACGGCTTTCTGTCTCCGCCGACAGCTAGCATTGACTGAATATTGCGGCTTTCCCAGCCGGATACAGCGAACCGCCACCCCTCCCCCGTCCGTCCCCAGAACCGCAGCCATGCGGCCGGCGTCCGGTGCGACTCACCTTGATGTGAGCCGTCTGTCAGAGCTCGCGAGCCAAGGGAAGCACAAGTGAGCCGCACGTGTGTGAGAGACAGCCGTGTGACAAGGCCACACAGAGGAGCGCCGGTGTCAGAGCCCGCGAGCCAAGGGAAGCACAAGTGAGCCGCACGTGTGTGAGAGACAGCCGTGTGACGAGGCCACACAGAGGAGCGCCGGTGTCAGAGCCCGCGAGCCAAGGGAAGCACAAGTGAGCCGCACGTGTGTGAGAGACAGCCGTGTGACGAGGCCACACAGAGGAGCGCCGGTGTCAGAGCTCGCGAGCCAAGGGAAGCACAAGTGAGCCGCACGTGTGTGAGAGACAGCCGTGTGACAAGGCCACACAGAGGAGCGCCGGTGCTCTTGTCGACCTGTCCGTGGCGAGACTCGCATTACAGCTGCTCGATAATTAGTCGATAGCGGCATTCATGTTTTGCTATGACATCATATGTACTCCTTTTAAATACCCGCTTAGTCTTGTATTTATTCGTTGACATGTCAGTTCGTCGAGGACCTCGTGTAAAATACATGAAGGAAAGCGTAAGAAACTCTTTTGCTTTACAATTAGTCCTCGCTGTGCTGTTCTCTCCTCATCAATACTGTTGCGTATTAACGTGCCTTTTGGTTACTAGCTCACGTGTCTAAAAGCCCTAGAAACTAACCAACGTCATCTCTGTTTTCTCCACTGATGAAAATTCAACTATTTGTTCAAGCCGTCCACAGAACATGGCGCAAATGCCTACTGCAGCTTTCTTGGCAAGCCTCAATTCGGCAGGATCGTATTTGTTGATGGTGTGCGGGTCTGGTATAATATCCAGCTGTCAAAGAGCATGCGGTAAATGTACCAGCACCGCATTACTAACATATTTATGGGGGACAAGATGGATTTACGAACAGTGTGTGCAGACAACGCTGGAATGTTCTGGCGGTGAATTGCGAACAGCATTTGGAAGGCGCGCTCTGCTGCACTGCTGCAGTCATGCTGAGTCTGGCCGGCTACGTCCTGCTACGTCGGGTTTTCGGTGGGCTCCATCACTGCTACCTGCTTCCTGTTGGTCTCCTGCATACCTACTGCATGCAACATGGTTCAGTAGTGGCATCCCTGCGGCATTCTTGCAAGTCGTTGGTTGATTTACTCCCTGCTATATCATTGCTACCTGGTCGACTGCATCCTTGCTACATCCTGCTTCGCGGTTGGTGACAGGCCTGCTACATCCCTGCTACATGCTATTTCACTGTCGGTCACGTCTCTGCTACATTCCTGCTATATCCTACCCACGGTCGGCTACATCCCTGGTGAATCCCTGCTACATCCCTGCTACATCCCTGCTATACCCTTCCTCACGGTCGGCCACATCCCTGCTACATCTCTGCTACATACTCTACATCCCTGTATCCTCTATATGCTATATTCTCCACCCTGCCTCACGGTCGGCCACAACGCTGCTATTGTCCCTGGTCGGCCACATGTCCTGTAGCAAGCCTACCGCGGATCAGCTGCGACCTGCCGGATCTGTCCGGCGCGACCGCTTCACTGGCGTGCCACGCCGCAGCGTCGACACAGCGCCGCCACAGCGCCGACACAGCGCCGACACAGCGCCGCCACAGCGCTGATACCACAGCGCCGACACAGCGCCGCCACAGCGCCGACACAGCGCCGCCACAGCGCCGACACAGCGCCGACACAGCGCCGACACAGCGCCGCCACAGCGCCGACACAGCGCCGACACAGCGCCGACACAGCGCTGTGGCCTGCACCCGTGCAGCGGTGTCACCGCGCCAGCGTCGGCCCAGCAGCGGCGCGCCACCACTGCCACCAGCATGGTAACCGGCCGCTGTCGCCGACAAATCAATCCGCGCTGGATGGGCGGATGAGCGCGTCGCGCCGTAACTTGGCGCGCCCGCTCGGCAGAAGTTAGCCACCGACGGGAGGCGAGGCAGCCGGGCAGGCTGACTGCGCGTACGGCGACGACGAGGTCCGTGACCGTGAAGTTAACTGGCGGTACAGCTGTACGTGCCGCACCGTACCGACGGGGGTCTCCTGGCAGGGCCGGCGGCCGCCAGGTGGGCCCCTGTCCCGCGCGTGTTGGGTGCGGTGTATGGGCTTGTACCGCTAGTGTCCTCCTCGAGTCATATCCATCTAGCTATGAGTGTTTGATTACTCATAACTTCTGCTCAGACATGCGTAACATGTTGAGAGCCCGGCACTTGACCATCACTCACGCGGGTGTTAAGTCGAACAAGGCAACTTCTGGGTACTAAAGCAAGCTTGGGCACTCATAACCTTGGCCGAGAAGTTACGTACCTCTGCATGGGGAGGGGCTGGCACGGCCCACATGGATCGATTCGCTGGTGGGGGGGGGCGGTTGCATGTTGCGTGTCCACTGTCCAGTTCGACACACACACCCACACACGCTGGGTAATAGGCCGGACCATTTCATAATTTCCAAATGACTCCATTAATCCGGTGGCGTTGTGGCGGGCGTCGTCTGACCGGCAGATATCCGGCCGGCAGCATTTACAGCCGGCGTGGTGCGACGTGTGAGCCGGACGGCCATTTTGGCCGGCCAGCCGCGTCGTGTCGCCGACGGGTCAGCGAAATGGCCACAGCCGGAGGGCATTCCACCCGGCCGGCCGGCGGGCGGTCGTCGCTGCCGACTTCGGGCGGTTGTCGCCGGGCGACACGTGTCGGCGGCGCCTGGGGAGGGCGCGCGGCCGGCAGGGGTGAGGTGGCGACGCGGCCGTCATCGGCAACAGCTGGCGACCAGCGACGCGACACCGGGCGGCGGCCGCTGCCGGCGCGGGCCCCGTGTGTCGGACAGTCAGCCAGGCGGCCCATGGCAGCGCCGACGCCACGCCCGAGCCGAGCCGGCACTTTAGAGCGGCGGTCACGGTGTCCGACCACAGAAATAGTCTCGTTCTGTGCCGGCTGCCGACTTGAAAGCCGGCGTCGGGCGGCCAACTTCTCCGGCGGCGGCCAAGTGCTGACTCGATGGTGACGCAGCGCCTGGTGGCGGCCGGCGCCCGCGTGGGTCCCGCCGCCCGCGTGGGTCCCGCCGCCCGCGTCGGTCCCGCCGCCCGCGTGGGTCCCGCCGCCCGCGTCGGTCCCGCCGCCCGCGTGGGTCCCGCCGCCCGCGTGGGTCCCGCCGCCCGCGTCGGTCCCGCCGCCCGCGTCGGTCCCGCCGCCCGCGTGGGTCCCGCCGCCCGCGTGGGTCCCGCCGCCCGCGTCGGTCCCGCCGCCCGCGTCGGTCCCGCCCCCGCGTCGGTCCCGCCGCCCGCGTCGGTCCCGCCGCCCGCGTCGGTCCCGCCGCCCGCGTCGGTCCCGCCGCCCGCGTGGGTCCCGCCGCCCGCGTGGGTCCCGCCGCCCGCGTGGGTCCCGCCGCCCGCGTGGGTCCCGCCGCCCGCGTGGGTCCCGCCGCCCGCGTGGGTCCCGCCGCCCGCGTGGGTCCCGCCGCCCGCGTCGGTCCCGCCGCCCGCGTGGGTCCCGCCGCCCGCGTCGGTCCCGCCGCCCGCGTGGGTCCCGCCGCCCGCGTCGGTCCCGCCGCCCGCGTCGGTCCCGCCGCCCGCGTGGGTCCCGGCGCCCGCGTGGGTCCCGCCGCCGACGCGGCGCGTGGTGTCGGGCCGAGGTGTCGGCGGACACCCGGACCGCGCTCGTTCGGCTCGCGGCTGCCCTGACCGACGGGAGCGCAAGGTCGGGGAGGGGGGGGGGGGAAGCGCCGCTCGTTGGGGACGGCGGGGCCGTGCACGGCCTCCGCCCCGCCGAGTGACATCCGCCGCGCCGACTGTTTCCACTGATTATTTAATCTGGCGGCGCGGAACATACTCCACGCAGCTGATGGCGCTGATTATGCCGGAGAATCGGAGGAAACGTCGCCGGCCGGTCGGCCCGATTACCAATAAAACCGTCGGCGGCACACTGAAGTGAGCGTAATTAGGACGGAGAACGAGGCGGGCCCATTACGAGTGGCCATTTGGCGAGATTGTAACCCGTTCGGCGGTCGCGACACGCGGGCGCCACGGCACGCAAACACAAACACCGCGCTCTAATGCTGTCCGGCCCGACCGCCGCCGGCTGGCACACTATCCGGCTCCATCTCCACCGGTCGGCCGAGCGCACTACTCTGCCCCCGTCCACTACCGCGACAATCGTCAACAAAATCAATACTCCGCACGATTAGCGTCCCATCGTACAACTCTATCGCGCCGCTAAGCCATTTATCTTGATATGCCCCTCCTTTTCACACCGGTCTCGCGCGCTTAGTCGCCATTGTATTAATGATAATCCATCATGGTGGTCTAATTGACAGCAATGCCTCGCTTCGTGCTGCAACCGGCCGTTGTCGACATTCATTTATCTGAATAAGCGGCGACGACGCCACTGCAGGGACGCGGCTGTTGCGGTCGGCCATCGCTGCGCAGCACCCCTGGCGCCATGTTGTGGCGTGACACCGTGTCCGCACCGCTGTCGCCTCGTTAACACCACCCGGATTGGTCCACTGCAACCGGAAGTGGATATTTAGCGTTTTTTTTTCAGACGGCGGTAGGTGTGCCCCACGTGGAGCGTCAGTGCGGTGCATTAGGGCTCTGTGTGGTGGTAGTCGAGTGTGGAGACGGCTCTGTGTGGTGGTCGTCTGGTGAGGAGACGGGTCTGTGTGGTGCCAGCAGTGTGAGGAGACGGCTCTGTGTGGTGGTCGTCTGGTGAGGAGACGGGTCTGTGTGGTGCCAGCAGTGTGAGGAGACGGCTCTGTGTGGCGCCGACAGTGTGAGGAGACGGCTCTGTGTGGTGGTGGTCGAGTGAGGAGATGGCTCTGTGTGGTGGTGGACGGGTGGCGTGAGGTGTGTGACTCTGTGTGAGGAGACGGGTCTGCGTGATTGTGGTAGTTGGGGAGTTGACACCGAGTCTGGAAGATTGTTCGGCGACTGTTGAGGTAGCCCGGAAGGACGGCTCCGAGTCGCGCCCGCTGCAATAGCGGCGCGTCGTGCTGGTGCTACACTCCAGGAACTGTTCAGAGGCGACGGCTGTGTGTACCGCACGCGAGAGCCGACTCTGCGCGTGCTGGCACCACCGACTCGCATTGCTTGTCCAGCGACGATTCGCCGGCCGGCTCGGATGGCTGACTACGTCACTACTGTAACAAGACGTGCCTGGTCCCGACGGCCCTAATGGTCTCGGTTCGCGTCTGTCGGCGAGTTACACGACGCGCTCCGCTGTTTCACGGCCAGTGGAGGGGAATCCGCCGGTGCCGACTGATTACACGCGCCGACGATGGATAAATACACGCGCTGCCGACCGATAAATACACGCGCTGCCGACAGACAAATACACTCGCTGCCGACCGATAAATACACGCGCTGCCGACCGACAAATACACTCGCTGCCGACTGACAAGTACACGCGCTGCCGACCGAAGCCGCCGACCGACAAATTCACGCACTGTCGACCGAGGCCACCGACCGACAAATACACGCGCTGCCGACCGACAAATACACTCGCTGCCGACCGAAGCCGTCGACCGACAAATTCACGCGCTGCCGACCGAGGCCACCTACCGACAAATGCACGTCCTGCCGATCGACAAATACACGCGCTGCCGACCGACAAATACACGCGCTGCCGACCGAGGACGCTGACCGACAAATGCACGCACTGCCGACCGAGGCCGCTGACCGACAAATACACGCGCTGCCGACCGACAAGTACACGCGCTGCCGACCGAGGCCGCCGACCGACAAATACACGCGCTGCTGACCGACAAGTACACGCACTGCCGACCGAGGCCATCCACCGACAAATACACGCACTGCCGACCGAGGCCGCCGACCGACAAATACACGCGCTGCTTGGCGTCCGTCTGCAAGTCGGCGGCGGACCAACTTCGGCTCGACGCCCAACTCGTTGACGAAGTCGAGCGCTGCGCTGGATGGCCGAATAGCTCGACGGAATGCTAACCTGGCCGGAGCTCCGCCGCCGGCCGACGCCCGAAGTCGGCGTTTGTTGGGCCGTTTCGATGCCAGCCAATCACGTCGGAGCGCGGCGGCCGCACTTCGACACGTGCTAGCCACTCTCGATGCCCGCAGTCGACTCGACAATCTCCGACGTGGCCACAATTGGGGCCGTCGGCCCGCACACAGATACCGGGACGCGGTCGGGAGTTGTGGGCGACGGCGCTCTGGAGCGCAACGGGAGTCTGCCTGGCGATAACTGGCCGCCGACGGCGAACGGCATCCAGCCAGGGTCGGTCCCTGACGCAGCCAGGGTCGGTCCCTGGTGCAACCAGGGTCGGTCCCTGACGCAGCCAGGGTCGGTCCCTGACACAGCCAGGGTGGGTCCCTAACGTAGCCAGGGTCGGTTCCTGACGCAGCCAGGGTCGGTCCCTGCTCCAGCCAGGGTCGGTCCCTGATGCAATCAGGTTGATACCTTTACGCAGCCGGGGGTCAATCTCGGATGCAATCAGGGTCGGTCCTTGGTGCAGACAGGATCGGTCCCTGGTGTGGGCAAGATCGGTCCCTGATGCAGATAGGACTGATCCCTGGTGCGGACAGGGTCGGTCCATGGTGCAGACAAGATCGGTCCTGGTGCAGCCAGGGTCGGTCCCTGCCGCAGCCAGGGTCGGTTCCTGATGCAATCAGGGTCGGTCCCAACGCAGCCAGGGTCGTTCCTTGACGAAGCCAGGGTCGGTCCCTAATGTAGCCAGGGTCGGTTCCTGACGCAGCCAGGGTCGGTCCCTGACGCAGCCAGGAACGGTCCCTGGTGCAGACAGTCTGTCCCTGGTGCTGACAGAGTAGGTCCCTGGTGCTGACAGGGTAGGTCCCTGGTGCAGCCAGGGTCGGTCCCTGGTGCTGACTAGGGTAGGTCCCTGGTGCAATCAGGTTCGATCCCTTGTACAGCAGCCGGCCCTGGGTGACAAGTAGGTCCCTGGATGCAATCAGGGTCGGTCCCTGGTGCAGACAGAGATAGGTCCCTGGTGCAGCCAGGGTCGGTCCCTGGCGCTGACACAGGGTCGGTTTCTGGTGCAATCAGGGTCGGTCCCAAGTGCAGCCAGGGTCTGTCCCTGAAGCAGACAGGGTAGGTCCCTGGTGCTGACAGGGTCGGTCCCTGGTGCTGACAGGGTCGGTCCCTGGTGCAGACAGTCTGTCCGAAGCAGAACAGAGGTCCCTGGTGCTGACAGGGTCGGTCCCTGACTGTCCCGGGCTGACAGAATAGGTCCCTGGTGCAGACATGGTAGGTCCCTGGTGCAGACAGTCTGTCCCTGGCGCTGACAGAGTAGGTCCCTGGTGCAGACAGTCTGTCCCTGGTGCTGACAGAGTAGGTCCCTGGTGCTGACAGAGTCGGTCCCTGGTGCAGACAGTCTGTCCCTGGCGCTGACAGAGTAGGTCCCTGGTGCAGACAGTCGGTCCCTGGTGCTGACAGAGTAGGTCCCTGGTGCAGACAGTCGGTCCCTGGCGCTGACAGAGTAGGTCCCTGGTGCTGACAGGGTCGGTCCCTGGTGCAGACAGTCTGTCCCTGAAGCAGACAGTAGGTCCCTGGTGCTGACAGGGTCGGTCCCGTACTCGGCGCGGGACTGCCCTCGACACAGTCAGGGTCGGCCACCACCACACATGGTTTTGCAGTGTGTTGCATCTCCGGCTGCGGTCTGCCAATAGCCGACGTCTTGCCTCATGTCCACCGAGTCGATGTACGCTGTCGTCGGCAGGGCGTCCTCCGCAGCGTCCATGCACGCCGGTTAATGGATATTTTACGTTCAGATAAGAGCTGGACATGCGGAGACAATGGACGGACAAAAACGTCGCCGCCGGCGCGTTTTTCGCCGCCGCGGCGGTGGGATCGCAACACACGAGGGCCGCCAGTGTCTGCCCCGCCGCGAACAATGGGCCGGTGTGCCGCGAGGGCGGCGGCGATATCGGCGCAACCTGCAGCGCAGCCGAGGACGGGGCTGGTCCTACTGCCGCCGCGCCAGCACAGCCGAGAACAGGGTCTGGTCCCTACTGCCGCCGCGCCAGCGCAGCGCAGCCTAGGACAGGGTCTGGTCCTACTGATGCCGCGCCAGCACAGCCTAGGAAAGGGTCTGGTCCTACTGCCTCCACGCCAGCGCAGCGCAGCCGAGGACGGGGTCTGGTCCTACTGCCGCCGCGCCAGCACAGCCAGCGCTCGGCGGTACGATCTAATCTGACGGTGGTCCGCTGAGGTTATGACGATCAGGTCCGCCGCGAGGTGATGACGATCACGTCCGCCGCCGAGGTGATGACGATCAGGTCCGCCGCCGAGGTGATGACGATAAGGTCGCCGCCGAGGTGATGACGATCAGGTCCGCCGCCGAGGTGATGATGATCACGTCCGCCGCCGAGGTGATGACGATCAGGTCCGCCGCCGAGGTGATGACGATCAGGTCCGCCGCCGAGGTGATGACGATCAGGTCCGCCGCCGAGGTGATGACGATCACGTCCGCCGCCGAGGTGATGACGATCACGTCCGCCGCCGAGGTGATGACGATCAGGTCCGCCGCCGAGGTGATGACGATCAGGTCCGCCGCGAGGTGATGACGATCAGGTCCGCCGCCGAGGTGATGACGATCACGTCCGCCGCCGAGGTGATGACGATCAGGTCCGCCGCCGAGGTGATGACGATCAGGTCCGCCGCCGAGGTGATGACGATCAGGTCCGCCTCAGGTGATGACGATCGGTCCGCCACCGAGGTGATGACGATCAGGTCCGCCGCCGAGGTGATGACGATCAGGTCCGCCGCCGAGGTGATGACGATCAGGTCCGCCGCCGAGGTGATGACGATCACGTCCGCCGCCGAGGTGATGACGATCAGGTCCGCCGCCGAGGTGATGACGATCACGTCCGCCGCCGAGGTGATGACGATCACGTCCGCCGCCGAGGTGATGACGATCAGGTCCGCCGCCGAGGTGATGACGATCAGGTCCGCCGGAGGCAGAGGTAGACGGTGTTCAGGGCGGTGCTGTCATGGACTACTCCTCACCCTGACCTTCTAGGTTCGGGTTGTAGGCTGGAGCCGGGGCGAAAATATCGGAGTACAATATATTTGTTCACATGGGTTTGGTGGCCTTCCGAAAAATACACGGTGTGTGGAAATTTCCACAGCCTACCACGTACGTGCATATTCATCATAAGTTATTGAAATAACCATCAATGTTGCCTAGAAATAGCCAGGTTTCTTCCTTAAATACGAATATGTAAAAAAAATGAAAAGGGTGAAAAGACATCAGAAAAAAACGAAGCTACGCCACACAAGACAAACATGGGAAATGAGTGTGACTTAGCTGGGAAATGCCCCATCCAGTGTGGGAGAGGGGGACGATATATTTAAGGACATAGCCCAGGTACATGCAGATTAGAATATGTTTCTGCTGCCAATACCAGCCAGGACAAGATTATACTGTAATGGCCTGGGCGAAAACCTGGTTCTGCCAGCTGGACAGTATCGGATTCGTCCACCATAGCTATGCTGAGCTCCCGGTTTGTGTCTCACGGAGCAAGCCAAGAACTGTGCCAAGACCTTGTCCAGCTGCCAAACCTAGCCTGGATTTTCAGACCAGTCCTAGTCCAACTGTCGCAGCCAGATTCAGTCTATCGGACGTACCAGTCTCGTCGAGTCGCAGAGTGGGTCATCTCCCGACTCGCACGCAGCGACAAGTCACGCCTTACCCAAAGTGAAAACAGAATCTGGTCCACCTGATCAGTTTCTAAAGGTATGTTTCGGTTCTGTGGTCGATTTCTAGATGCGAGCTCCACCAATAACACCACATAAGCAGCACCCACGATCCGATACGGTGATCTCGCCCTGGGCTTAATGTGCATAGCCTTATCATTACGTCAGACCAGAGAACTGCCTAGAAGCAAGAGGCGGACCACAGCCGAATAAGGTACGTTGAAATATGACACCACAGGATGGTGGCACGTGAAGATTACAGTGGTGCATGGGAGGCATCCTTGAACATTGCACCATATTGCCAGATTTATAGCGTTTGATACAAGCGGTCTGTGGTGGGCTGGACGGCGTCCGTGCTTTCACTTGACTGTATTTCATGTACCCGTCCAGGCGCTGGCAAACATGCGACGCCCGCGAACGCCATGCGCCGGGCATGCGCTGCATTTGAACGAAGCAACTCGAAACTGGGTCGGAACCGATCGCAATTCAACCGTATCGAAATACTGGCGTAGCCCACTGTCGTGCCGGTTGGCAGCAGCGCACGTGATCCGACCCCGACGGCCGGTTTAGTCTCGCGCGTCCGTGTATACACGTCGGGCAGTTGATGGCCTGACCTTCATTCGGCCGCTGACCTTGTGGATAAACTCACGGCGCATGGTATCGCGATACGTGCCCGTGTGTAAATACACACTCGGCGCTCCGGTGTGACGGCCGTACGGTCATTCTGACGGCCTGACACTGACGTCCGCATTACTGACGGGTGTGACGTCCATTATGACGGATGTGACGGCCGTTCTGACGGGTGTGACGGCCATTCTGACGGCTGTGTGACGGCCATTCTGACGGCCGTGACGGTCATTCTGACGGCTGTGACGGCCATTCTGACGAATGTGACGGCCATTTTGACGGGTGTGACGGTGCGCTGTGTTCCGCCGTGGGCTTAGTTACCGAGCCATCCCGGTGACCACATCCGTGAGCGATGAGCGGCCACCGCCGTTTGTCGTGGCTGTGGAGGTCAATCAGATGTGACGCCGTCGACCGCGCTCCGGCAGTCTGCGTTCTGTCTCAGATGTGACGTCATGGACCGCGCGCCGGCCCGCTCCGGCAGTCTGCGTTCTGTATCAGGCTGACGTCTGGTGCCCGCCATGGGCTGATTTGCGATGCCTGTCTCCAGCTTGCTCGCGACGCCCGACGTAGGGGTTTAATATGTGCCTGTATCTTCGTGCGCCGCTGCAGCTTGACGTCCCGGCCTATGTCAGCCCAACGAGCGGTAGACTTTGCTAGCTGAATGAGTGTGGTCATCTCAGCCTGGCAGGTGATTTTCACTTCGGCCTGACAAGTGGCTCTCGCCCCAGCCGGACAAGTGAGGCCGCCATTCGCCTGCCAAGTAACGCTTGTCTTAGTCATGACCAGTGACAGTCATCTCGGCCGGACAAGTAACACTCCTATCGTCCTGACGACTGACACTTCAGTCAGCCCGACAAGTGCCGCGGCACGGCACGGTGTGTGCCGGTGGTGACCGTGGCTCGGTACCGTATGTGCCGGTGGTGGCCGCGGCTCGGTACCGTGTGTGCCGGTGGTGGCCGCGGCTCGGTACCGTGTGTGCCGGTGGTGGCCGCGGCTCGGTACCGTGTGTGCCGGTGGTGGCCGCGGCTCGGTACCGTGTGTGCCGGTGGTGGCCGCGGCTCGGTACCGTATGTGCGCGTGGCCGGCGTTTGGGTCGGGATTTACGGCGCTCGTCAGCGACAGCGGTTGGTGTCGACGCCGGTCGTATCGTGCGTCACAGCTCGGCACTAAACTCGGCACGGAGCTCGGCACTGAGCTCGGCACGGAGCCAGGTTAGCGGCACCGCTCGGACACTGAGCTCGGCACTGAGCATGAGCCGGCACGAGCTCGGCACGAGTTCGGCACTGAGCTCGGCAAGGACCAGGTTAGCGGCACGCTCGGCACTGAGAGCTGCTGGCACGGGGAGCTCGGCACGGAGTTCGGCACTGAGCTCGGCATGGAGTTCGGCACGGAGTTCGGCACTGGGCTCATCACGGAGCCGAGTTAGCGTCACCTCTCCGACACTGAGCTCGGCACTGAGTTCGGCACGGAGCTCGGCACTGATCTCGGTACGGAGCCGAGCTATCGTCACCGCTCCCACACTTATCGGCCGGTGTGATTCACACTCGAGCACGGCCGCCGCTGCGGCTCCTTGCCGGTGCTCGTGCCCCCCCCCCCAGCTGGCGCCCTATCCGGGGCGGACGCATCCGGCGCTGATTCACGGCGTGCTTAACGCCCTGCTGGCCCTGCTGGTGAGCTGTCTGTTACGGTGGCCGACAGGAGGGCGTGACACGTCGGGAGGTGTGTCGATGTGCTCGGTGGCGGATGGAGGGTGTGAGCTCCCTGGTGGGTCCTGGTACCTAACACCGGCCACCGACGGCGGCGGCGCAGCTGAAGTTGTGGCCTCTCCGGCCGGCTCGGACGAGGCTCCCACGCTGTGTCGGGCGGCCCAGGAGACGGCGTGTCCTCCCAGCAGGCCGCACGGCACGGTTGCTCCGATTCTGTGTGTGGCAGCGCCGTTGGCTCTCCAGTTGCACGGCCGTGGCCGGCGCGGTCGGTCGGCACGCCGCCGTTGCCTGCAGAACAGACCACGGCCGGCTCTATCGTGTCTCGTTCGACCTTTGCGCAACACCGGACTCCGACGGACAGGCAGCATGCTCTCGCGGGAGGACCTTCCTCCCCCGCTCGCCCCCCCCCCCCCCCCCCCCAGACCACGTCGCCTGTCAGGCGTGACGGAATATCCTATCCTTCGCCGCATCGGCATCTCCCTGGCGGCCGCGCTCGTTTGCATCAACGCTCCGTCTAAAAACGCCGCGGCGAGTGCTCGGCAGATGATGATTGATGTGCACCTGCTCCCCGGTGAGAGCCTCGCTGTGTATGTGTGTGTGTGTGTGTGTGTGTGTGTGTGTGCGCTCGGATGTGTGTGTTCGGGTGTGTGCAAGCTTGAGACGACAGCCGGAATGAGTGCACGTACGACCCACCCATGTGAGACCGCCACACCCTGTCTGTGTGTCTGTGTGTCTGTGTGTCTGTGTCTGTGTGTGTGTGTGTGTGTGTGTCTGTGTGTCTGTGTGTCTGTGTCTGTGTGTCTGTGTGTGTGTGTCTGTGTGTCTGTGTGTCGGTGTGTCTGTGTGTCTGTGTGTCTGTGTGTCTGTGTGTCGGCTGTGGTCGCTGTGTGTCGGCGCGGTCGCGTGTATGGGAGCGTGTACCGCCGCAGCGTGCGTCTGGATGGACGTTCGTTTACGGCGCTGTTCGCTGTGTAGTGGTGTGGCCCCACACGTAGACGGCGAGTCCACCCACCACAGGCATCAGGCGAGCTCGCCGAGCTCACGTGCACTAGGGTGTGTCAATGTCATACGCCTCTCTGGGAGCGATAATTAAATAGGACTTTTTCACGTCGCAGTGGTCAAAACGCATATGGTAGTTGATTTTTCACGAACATATTGATTGCATCAAGCGCCAGACGATTGAAATATTACCTATTGAAAACGGTGCTGCCAACTGGTGGAAACATGATGGAAATATGTATTCCTGTTTAAAAAAGTCCCATTTTCGAACCTCTCAGTTAGACGAGTTTATTGATACATGGTGGCTCATAAGATGATATAATCTGTGGCTCATAGACGATTTAAATATTGACGGAAAGTAATTCAGCAACCCATTCCAGTTAGTTAGTCAAGGCAAGCGTGTTTAGTAGCCCCCACCCAGAATCAGTAGCGTAACGAAGGGGATTGTGGCAAAGTGGAAAATCCCCCCTCCCCTGATAGGTGATGGGCACCCCAAAATTTCGCTGGGATCCTGAGACATCGCACTGAAGCCACAAGAAATCGCACTGGGGCCCCACAAAATTGCATGGGGGCTCGAAATATACACAGCGAGGTCCTAAAGCAAAACTGGGGACCTAAAACGCACCGAGGCCCTTGAAAGCGCACTGAGTCGAACAAAAATCGCCATGGCTTTAGACATGCGATGGGCCCTAAATAAACACACTGAGAGCTCTCAAAGGCATACCACAGACCCTCAAAGCAGACCGGGTCTCAAAAACAGCCTGTGGCCCACACAAAGTGATATGGTGCTAAAATAGAAAAGGCGTACTGGGCACTAAATGAACACATCGGGAACTTCGGAAACTCGCCGTTCCCTCAAAAACATCGTGGGTCCACAAATGCGCTTGGGGCCTAAATCACATCAATAGAAGAAGAAAAATACAGCTGGTCAAAAAAAAGAACACAACCGACGCATCGGCTCGGTAGCCAATCTGGGAGTATGTTTAAGTAAGGAGATGAGGTGCATCAAAGCGCAGCGGAGTGTCCGGGTTTCTTTCCCACCGAAAAATGTGGGAAGAAGAAAGCAATCAGCGAATTGAGTTCATCCGTTTTTGCCAGCGAATCCCGATACAGTGCATGACGTCAAATATGACACAAGACCATTATGTGGCAGCACTTAGTAAAACGTAGGAGGCCAAGCAGTAGCCGCAGAAATCGCAGAATCGCACGAATTGTGGCAAATGCGACGAACGCGGCGGGTGTGCACATACATGACCGTCAGCGTGGTGGCGATTAGGTGTCAGGAACCAACATGCGAGAAAAAGGGAAATTTTACATTAAAATAAAAATGATTTGTGCAACGTAATTTCAGCAATGTGAGCCGACTTATCAAGGGATACCAGAAAGGAAAATTTGAAGAGGGGGAGGGGGTTAAAATCCATTGATTTGTAAACTATGAGGTTGATTAGGCCCCCTCCACAGGAAAATTGAATCGATCACTAATTATTTTAATACAAATGGGCCCCCTTTAAACAAATTTGGTTGACATCCGGGGAGCATAAAAGTGGGGATAGGTGGCTCCATTCAGATCGGCTTGCCCTTCCTCCTCCTCCCTGACGCAAATTCCAAGTACGCTACTTCCTAGCGTCTGATTGTATTTCGTGTTATCGTTGGGTTATCGGCACGCGCCGCAGCCTCTGATGCTGTCCTCCACCACGCAGCTACTCTCTTCCTTCGAGCATCGGTGTTGCCGACAAACGTCAATTGGAGCCAGTGCGTAAGACGAGAGCCCTCAGTCTGGTATTGTATGTTGTTCCGCTCTCCTCCCGACTTTCTCTCGCCTGAGGCGCAGTTGCGCCTGCTCACTGCATACTCACTGTACTATAATATTGTCTGAAATGGAGCTGTGACGGCGGTATGAAATGGGTTCCAGATGGATATCGGTGGGGTCACACGAGGTGAACGGCGTATTGCAATGCCAAGAAGTGTTAAGAGCCCGTCACAAAAGGCGATAGGAAGAGGCGAGGTGTCGAGCAGACAGTCTGAGAGAACCAGGCTTGACTGCATTGTACTTTGATGAAGGAAGGATTTAACCTTTACCGACAGTCACGGAGAGAGCACGCTGGAAAAGCACATTGTTGCGCTATCAAAGCCTGGTGGAAAACATCTCGGTCATTTTACACCAGAGTCTGGTCACTGCACTTCAGTATGTAGAACAATCAGCCACAGCGTTCTAGTCATACTGGCTGGCGATATAGTAGATATAGGCGATATCGCCATGCTGGCGATACAGTAGATCTGGAGCATGAAGGCACATCAGTGAACACCGGTACAACAGGGGCAGAAGCCGATTGCTTGATGTGATTGAGGAGACGGCTGTTCATGGGTTTATTTGCCAATTACGTCTCAATGAACTCAGTCTCAGAGCGGTGTCAAAACATTGGGAGGCAACGCTATCGGTCCCATATCATGCACTGGCCACTGGGAGAGGAAGCAGGCGGAACAGTGCACACGCAGCCGGCGGCTGGCTTTCCTCCCGTGTCTGGAAACACAACAGAGATGACTGACGAGGAACTAACCGCCGCTATAAATATCATTGGCTACCAATGGTCCATTGCTGTACCAATTGGCTGTTGGTGCGCAGCGTAGCTCTGTAGCGCCACATGCGGTGGATAAGAGGCCCAGATCATTGCGTCATGCGAGGTGCCTGACAACAGCGAGCCGCCTGCGAGGTGCCTGACGACAGCGAGCCGCCTGCGAGGTTCCTGACGACAGCGAGCCGCCTGCGAGGTGCCTGACGACAGCGAGCCGCCTGCGAGGTGCCTGACGACAGCGAGCCGCCTGCGAGGTGCCTGACGACAGCGAGCCGCCTGCGAGGTGGCTGACGACAACGAGCCGCCTGCGAGGTGCCTGACGACGGCGAGCCGCCTGCGAGGTGCCTGACGACAGCGAGCCGCCTGCGAGGTGCCTGACGAACGAGCCGCCTGAGCCTGACGACAGCGAGCCGCCCGCTGCGAGGTGCCTGACGACAGCTAGCCGCCTGCGAGGTGCCTGACGACGGCGAGCCGCCTGCGAGGTGCCTGAGGACAGCGAGCCGCCTGCTCAGAATCTAGATTTCATCAGAGCAGCGTGCAGACAATAGTGGGTATAGTACAACTACATAGTAGAACACCACGTACCGATATGGTTTCGAATAAAGACGAATGGAACTTGCTCCAGCGGGGCAAAGAATATGCTGATAGCGCACCTCTTCTGCGGCCACTGCCGAAACGGATACAGCAAATAACCAGGTCGGTGGTGCAGCGTAGCGCTTCAGAGGAAATCCTGCTGACGATGCTGAGTGAGGACGATGCCAGTGTGAGGGCGGCAACAGTCAGCCGAGTTCTTGAGTGGCGCCGTAGAAGAGGAGGAAGTGCGACCATGCAAACTACCATCATTGAACCTGTGAAGCTGCAATATACCAAGACCTCATCGGTTGGAGAATCCAGTGAGCCACCCTTACCAGAGATCTTAGTGACGAGGAGGTAATGCAGATTCACGACACTCCTCTGGCTGTGCCCGCCTGCCCAGCCACGATGGCACAATTTCCCACAGCACTACTGGTTTTCAGTATGGAAATAATTCGGTGTTATGCTGTGTGGCTATAACTGACATCGAACTATAATTAGCAGTTCAGGTGTTTTTGCCATTTCTTTCGTATTAGTTCCCACACAAATAGCGATGAAATATACATCGATGGATTTGTTTCAACATGAGGAAAACAAAATATACCAACTAGCGTATCTACGACGCGGGATTTCCCATTGCACGATGAATCTGCTAGGTGGCTGCACTATTTCCTATGAACATTCCTTTGATCGTCTGGCGCAGGTGAAAAACGATTTGTGGCTGGTAAAATCACATTTTTTGTTATTTCTCGGTATCCGGCACAAAAATACCACCAATATTCTTTGAACTAGAAACATCAACACCCCCCCCCCCAAACTGTACTCCCGTCGCGACTGTACAGCCTGCGAGTGGACTCCCATCGGCCGCGGCCACTGTCACCGGCGCAGCGTAGAAACGTGGCAGCAAAAGACACCCCTTCCCTTTCGGAATTCCAGCGTTAGTCCACATTCGGTGAATGGCAAGAAATTACTTCACCCGAACATGAGTTTTCCCTTTCGACTTTGGGATCATCCCGATTGTGCTGGCAGCTGCCACCGCAACACAGTTTCGCCGGTCGGCATTGGGGCGGCGCGGACACACCGTTCACAATCCGACCGATTGTTTGGACAGAATCGGACGCGTGTTCGGATCCGAATATATTATCAAACTTCGTCGGGTGGTGCCGGACAACAGCCGCAGGTCTGGCCAGGCTGTAGGTGGCGGCTGCCGCAGGTCTGGCCGGGCTGTAGGTGGCGGCTGCTGCAGGTCTGGCCGGTGCCGCTGCCGGCTGTAGTGGCGGCTGCCGCAGGTCTGGCCGGCACCAGGTTGGCCGGGCTGTAGGTGGCGGCTGCCGCAGGTCTGGCCGGGCTGTAGGCTGCCGCAGGTCTGGCCGGGCTGTAGGTGGCGGCTGCTGCAGGTCTGGCCGGGCTGTAGGTGGCGGCTGCTGCAGGTCTGGCCGGGCTGTAGGTGGCGGCTGCTGCAGGTCTGACCAGGCTGTAGGTGGCGGCTGCCGCAGGTCTAGCCAGGCCGTAGGTGGCTCTTGCCGCAGGCCACCGTGAGCGGCGTGACAGTCCTCTCGGCCGTCTGTAATTTGTCTGTAATCGCAGCCGTTCCGCCGTCACGCCACCGGGTGGCCCGCTCGAGACTCGCCGACCACAGGGGCGAGCGGTGGGGGAGAGCAGGGCCTGACGAGGACGGCAAAGGACACCGGTGCCAGGGCTTCTCTTAAAGTCCGCCGCCCAGCGACTGTGCGGTGCTGGCTCACAGTGACGGATCATGTGCCCAGGAAGTTCGCTAAGCTTTTTAAGCATTTCATCATCCACCCGAAATCACCCGTCCGTTCCTTGATATAGCTTCACTGTCTGGCGCAGTAGAAGTTAGCACTTCAATCTAACGTCCAGTACTTTCAGTCTGGCGGAGAATGTGGTGCACAACCGTACCTGGTGGTCATACGTACTGTGACACGTGTAGTGATGTGCAGCGCTGACAGCACCGATGCGAGGCAGGTGTACGGCTGACATGCACCACAAACGAACACTTCTTCATGCCATCTGGTGAGTATGGTCCGACGATATCTCCTCTTTCCTTTCATCTTGGATGCGTTTCCGTGCGAGGCACAGAGTAGCACTCAACTACCGACGTTCTAATGTGTCGAAAGATCGGAGCGGAGCCCGGACGGCGGATGAACTTCGCATTGTGCTTGCTGGTGTTGCGTTGAAATGGCTTTAAATGGACCCCTCCCCTACCCGGGTCACGTCATCGCTATAATTTGGACCCCTCCCCTACCCGGGTCACGTCATCGTTCCAACGTTTCTGCCCACGCACACAGAGAAAACGGCCATGTTGGCGTATATCACTGCACCAGCCAACTCCGGCCTGTAGTCGACAGAATCGACGGCAGATCTCCTCGCCACCCTCCCTGCCACTCAGTTCCCCACGGTCAAATGTGTCGAAAAAGCGGACTGCCCCCGGACGAGGGATTAATTTTGGTATTGTACCATGGTGTTTCGTGGAAATTACTTTAAATTGCGTCCACCCTCTACGGCGATTACGAATCGTTCCCGCGTTTCTGCTCACGCGGAAAGTGGAAGCAGCCGTGCTGGCGTATACCATACCACCAACCAACTCCTGCCTCCAGTCGACACGATCGACAGCAGATCTCTCCGCCACCCTCCCCTGCCACTCAGTTCCCTCTGTCTCCCTGCCCTTAGGTCTCCCTGCCACGTTCAAATGTGTAGAAAGAACGGGCTGCCCCCGGACGTGGGATTAATTTTAGTATTGTACCATGGTGTTGCATTCAAATGACCTTAAATGGGCTCCTCCTTCTACGGCGATTACGAAATCGTTCCTACGTTTCTGCTGACGCGCAGAGCGGAAGCAGACGTGCCGGCGTATACCACACCGCCAGTCAACCCCATCCCTCAGACGTGCCGGCGTATACCACACCGCCAGTCAACCCCATCCCTCAGACGTGCCGGCGTATACCACACCGCCAGTCAACCCCATCCCTCAGACGTGCCGGCGTATACCACACCGCCAGTCAACCCCATCCCTCAGACGTGCCGGCGTATACCACACCGCCAGTCAACCCCATCCCTCAGACGTGCCGGCGTATACCACACCGCCAGTCAACCCCATCCCTCAGTCGACAGGATCGACAGCAGATCTGCCCACCACCCTCCACCCCTCCCACGAGACCTCGTCCGCTCGGCGCGCCACCGACTGATGTCCCCAGCGTCTCCGACCCTTCCCAGTCGGACCTCCTCTCCCGGCGGCGCAGACGCCGCCGGCGCGGCCCACTCCGGCGTGGCTCCGACCGGCGCAGCCCACTCCGGCGTGGCACCGACTCGGCAATACCACGGCGTGGCTCACTCCGGCGTGGCTCCGACCGACGCGTCTCACTCCGGCGTGGCACCGACTCGGCAATACCACGGCGTGGCTCACTCCGGCGTGGCTCCGACCGGCGCAGCCCACTCCGGCGTGGCACCGACTCGGCAATACCACGGCGCAGCCCACTCCGGCGTGGCACCGACTCGGCAATACCACGGCGCGGCTCACTCCGGCGTGGCGCCGACCGGCGCGCAGGCAGTTCGGCAATACTACGGCGCGACGCGACCTCGGCGTGTTTTTGCCGCGTTGATGACGGCCGGCTGCCATTGCGGCGGGCGCCGATCCATACGAGCTCGCGTTACCGTCGGCTGGTGCCCGTGTCAATCATCGGCTAGATATAGGCGCGCAGGCAGCGACGTCGGCCATACGCACCGGATTAATGAGCTCGTCGAGCGCGACGTCGGCCCCGATGCGCCGGTCGGCGGGGTCCGCGCGTTTTCCGGCTGGTCGGTGGGGCGAGTAGGTGGGTGTTCCGGCGGGAATCCGCTGTTGGCCATGCGACGGCGCCGCCGCCGGTGATGGCGGTGGGTGCCCCTCGCAGCCCCCGTGCCTCCTCGTCCACCGCACAGCCGGCGGTGTCGTGTTTGCCATAAATACAGGGAAGCCGAGCCGGGCTGGACGCGCGCGCGTGCCGCGCAGCACCGGCCCGCTTCCGCTGCGTCACGCGACCTCTGGTCACCGCAGTCACCTGCGCCCGCCGCCGGAAACGGCCGCCACGGTCACCGAGGTCTCCGGCGCTATCGCAGGAAGTGACGGCCGACTGCCGACGCGTCACGCGCTGTGTTCCGACGCCGATAGCGAGAGAGCGCGGAATGTCGACGCAGATTCGCCGCCGCAGCTTGCCGACCCCGGCACTTCTCGTCGACAAAGTGATGCCATTGGTCGACAGAGTGACGTCATTGTCGGGAGAAGTTTGCACGCCGCCGCCGCCGGCGGCCGATGATTCGATATTCAGACGTGCCGACCGCGACCGGTTAAGGTCGATGACGGCTTCGGCACGAACGCCACCGGCAACTTGGACAATCGAGACCGCCCGCTAGACCAGCGTCCCGCAACGATCGGATGTAAACATGGGCAGAGGGCGGAGGCCGAGAGGGAGGAGGGCAGGGGCG
Source organism: Ashinkailepas kermadecensis (assembly GCA_034440615.1). Lineage (NCBI taxonomy): Eukaryota > Metazoa > Arthropoda > Thecostraca > Neolepadidae > Ashinkailepas > Ashinkailepas kermadecensis. The sequence goes on along the minus strand of JAOTOM010004673.1, from coordinate 215,268 downwards.
GCCGACGGAGGGTTGGCACGTCTCGTCGCCGCCGACGTTGCGCACGTCGGCGACGACGCCGGCCGGCATCGGCCGCGCGGGCATCTGCAAGTCAAATGCGCGCCCGTCCAGCCCCGCGAAAGATAACCAAAGAAAGATGAATAATTGAAGAAGAGCGGAAAGCGAAAGGGGAAACAGCGAGATAAATGTCCCCGGAGATGATTTATTTATGTCGAACCGGTAGCAGCGCGCCGGGGCGGAGATCTGCAGCAGACTGGACGGCGGGGGTGGGGGATACGACGCGGATCGTGACGCGGCCCTCACCGGTCCGGACCTGTCGACTGCACCAGTTCCTACATGGACGCTCTCGTCGTGGGCCTAATCAATTACGGGGCCGCGGCCGCATTGTTAAATCGGCCGGGGCAAAAACGGACGTCCCGCGGTCAGGCGTTATGGAAGTCTGCACGATCCCCGGTGTACGCCTGCGCCGCACTCCGGTCATAACATCCCTGATGGATGTGTCTATGGCCGGCAAAAACGCACCCGTTCGGACTGCGGGCGGCCGCCCGCCGTGGCGCGGCCCAGGCGGACCAGCCCAGAAAACGTGCAGACTCTCGGATTCTGGTCTACACCGCCGCCGGTCAGCCTGGAAAACGCCCAGAAAGAAGGCGGTCAGAGGCTGACCCGCATCGCCGCCGCCAAGCACGGGAGGGCACCGCCGTTCGGCCCAGAGGACAGCTCAGGGACTGTCGGCGTGAGAAGCATGCCGTGGCACAGGTCGGACAGCAGACGGATGTACGACAGCGCACACAGTCAGGGTGGATGACGTCACCGGTGAGGTGCAGAGAACACGACATGCGGGGTCCACCAGAGTTCAGATCACCCATCCGACTAATCAAGGAAGCGCGGCGTGCGGAAACTATCAGAGTTAAAGCCGCGCTTGTGTGTAGACAGGGAGGTGCACGACGCAGAAACCATCAATCAACTCCATTGACCATTTACTCATTGATAAAACATCGCTCTGGCTTTGTCACAGCCAGAGTATTCCCATCCAGTCGAACGAACACCGGTGCTGGATTCATAGAAAAAGGAGGGTGAAATGAGATACGCACTCGTATCTCATACGTACGGTAGGAACGGAGGTACGGAGACACGGATATACAGATGAAACAGCGTACAGGCTCGGTAGTTTGGAGGTATATGGCTGCTCACCGACGTAGTTCTGATGTATATATGGCTGCTCACCGACGTTGCCCGGATGTATATATCGCTACTCACCGACGTAGTTCGGATGTATATATGGCTACTCGCCGACGTAGTTCGAATGCATATATGGCTGCTCATCGCAACGTAGTTCGGATGTATATATGCATAGCTACTCACCGTTGTAGTTCGGATGTATATATGGCTGCTCACCAATGTAGTTTGGACTGCTCACCGACGTAGTTCGGATGCATATATGGCTACTCACCGTTGTAGTTCGGATGTATATATGGCTACTCACCGTTGTAGTTCGGGTGTGTATATGACTGCTCACCGACGTACGCACCGATCGACTCGCTGACAGGCAAACGCTCTGGCTTACCTATAGATGGATCTAATACCTAACGCTACAGTACAATCGCATTAGCGAGCGTACTATGCTGCTCTGTATGCATGGACCGGCTTTAATCAGCCAGCTGAGAAAAGGACCAGCGTATTACCAGAATAGGACAGCAGTTCGACTGAAGCCGGCTTCTGCCATGAATGGGGATAAATCGCTCTTTGTCCGCGAGTTGTGCCAACGCGTCAGAATTTCCTTCCCCTCTCGAGCACAGTTTCCAGATACGTGCTCTTTAAACAGCGTATAATTTGGCGTCGGCTGTGAGCGCCCGTTCCGGACGTCAAGGGACAGTAATTAGGAAAATATGCATACGAATGTTCCTGTCTATTTGCACCTCGTAACGGTGGCAATGCTGAATGGCCGCGGGCGGGTAACTGCTGGCGCCTAATTCGACGCGGCTCTTCAGAATGCGGCGGACGGCGCGGCACAGTACCGACGCGGCCGGCGCAGAATGCCGCCAAATTGCGGCCCAACTGCCGAGCGTCCGGCCGGCCGGCCGGGTAAACAGAGTCGGCTCGGCGCCGACTGCCGACCGCGGTCGCGCCGACCGGGATACGGATAGAGTGACCGTGGAGCGACAGAGTGACGCGGCGGCCGAACAGTCCGGCGACGGAGTGACACGGAGATCGAACGGTGGAGCGATGGAGTGGCAAGGCGACCGAACAGTGCAACGATGGAGTGATACGGTGACCAAACGGTAGAGCAACGGAGTGACACGGCGACCGAATGGTGGGGCGACGGAGTGACACGGCGGCCGAACAGTGCAGCGACGGAGTGACATGGAGATCGAACGGTGCAGCGATGAAGTGACACGGTGACCAAACGGTAGAGTAACGGAGTGACACGGCGACCGAATGGTGGGGCGGCGGAGTGACACGGCGACCGAACGGTGGAGCGACAGTGACACGGAGATCGAGCGGTGGAGCGACAGAGTGACATGGCGACCGAACAGTGCAGCGATGGAGTGACACGGAGATCGAACGATCGGGCGGATGAAAGACTGAACGTCAGAGGGACAAAACGACCGAGAAACAGCGGGCCACGAAGCAAGGCCATGACGCTAATGACGACGAAGGAAATGCATCATAGCGAGATGAATTATGGATACGCGGCACAGAGAGAAGGCTGAGGCAGACTGAAATATGTTTCGCGGCGCACGAGTCTGCACCCGGACTGACACTGGATCGTTCCGTTGCCTGAGGCGAGCTTTGACTCGATGCAGTATTGCGGCCAATCTGCTTATTCTGGCCTATAGTTCCAAATGTTGAACAATGGTATGCAAATCTAAGGTGTATAATCCTTTTTCATTACGCTATTTCCTGCACCACATTGCATGCAAATTTGCATGACTTCTTGCTATCACACTCTCCTCTCTCCACTTATGCTAACCCTGTCGGTACGTGGCCATTTCTCTCCTTGGCTCAACTCTAAATAGCCCCTGTTGCAAGGCGTAGAGTTATACAGACATATAGAAGAGTGAGATATACCAGGCAGGCATGGTGGCGTGGCACGGCTGTCCGTGGATGCACAGCCACTGTCACACCCATACCTATCGAATTGTCGGCGTGACGTGCTGACTAGGTCTCGATGTAATTGTACACCTTGATGCAATCTATTACCCGAATGGGACATTGTATTATGTTGCGAAGCATGCTTACTAGGCTGCCGATATCTTCAGCTCTGTCAGCAAAATACGGGCCGATTTCATGCGACAGAGCTGTCGCATGAAATCGGCCCGTAGAGCCAGCTCTGGCTCCTGAGAAGCCTCCTGTTCTTGCTCGCGCTTGTTATTCGATGCAAGTCGAAGTGCAGCAGTGCTACCGGCCCGTCTTCATTTAAGTTAGTTATCAGTTAAACACATGTGTTTATGAATCTTCGATGCAAGGTTTCGACACGGCTTGATGATCCCAGACGCTTCCGATTTCAGTTGGAGTGGTGTTGACATCAGTCGGGCTCGAGCTTACCACGTGACGATGGCGTGGTGCACAGTAGTCCATGGTGGCAGCGATAGTGTTGAACATTTATCCCGATCTTGCTCCGCCGTGAATTACGTACTAGCTCCGACATATTATTACTAGTGGTATTATTATTGTTGTTATTAGTAGCGTTATTATTATGATTATTAGTATCGTTATTACTATTATTGATATTCTTCTCGTTGTTGTTATTATTCTTATTATTCTTATTGACACCATATTATTGATATTATTGGCACTACTATTATTGCTATATTTTGCAAACCATTCCTGCAAACATAGCTTCCTGGGAACTTGCACAATTTATTCCAGAAACATATGCTGATGCAAAGAAAAAAGACAACTCTTTGCCCAATATATCGGAGTACAGCAAAGCATCTTCAGTCATGGAAACGCTTGAGTATTTGGCTCTGCCAAAGCAACACTACCCAGTTCCATGACTTAGCATCCAGTTTTCTCCGGTGCATGAAAGCATAGCGATTGAATCAGATGTTGGCAACACCAATGATTCTGCGAAGCCTCCACCCTATGCACGAGACCTTGCACATCTGCATCACCACCATCGACCACGGGCGGATACAGGGAGAGGGGCACTGAGGGCATGTGCTTCCCCATGGTAAGGTGGTTCCCCTCCGGCCGAGAAAGGCATCCTCTTATGTAAGGTTCGAGTGCCTTCCGCACCACCACTGAACGATGTTTTTTTGGCCGGAGGCGTCCTTACGAAAAAGTATGCCCTCTCCCGATGAGAGTTCTTGGACTCGAACCTGACAACAGCAGCTGTGTCGTTGTGTGGTCGAGTGTTACGCCGAGCCACCTCGGGTCGCGGGGTGAATGTGACCTTGAAGGCTGCGAGTTTTTGACATGGCTCAATGTACACTTGTGGTATCAAGTACACTTGCACAGCATCAAGCTTCACGACTCGCTCGCCTATGCGAGATCTATGTTGTGGTCTAAGGGTTAAGGTCTAAGGGTCGCGAGACGATCTTTCGTGTGCTGAGCAGTAAAAGCGTCTAACTGTCTGCCAACTGAAGCGATAGGGGCGCCAAGGGCTTATTCTTTCAAAAAGACGATGCTTTTCCAACATTCGGATACCCGGTGACCACCTTAAGCTGCAACCTGTTTTTTCCGGCAGCCTTGCAAATGTGTACTGTTTACCCTGTGTAGTGTTTTACCTTTGTCAATGACGTGGATGACCGAAAACTCATGTGATAGAGAGCTCCGAAATACACGATGATGATGATGATGATGATGATGATGATGATGATGATGATGATGATGACGATGACGATGGTGATGGTGATGGTGATGGTGATGGTGATGGTGATGGTGATGGTGATGATGATGATGATGATGATAAGGGTTGGAGTGATGTGTTCACGAAGTCCTTACTTCACGTCACATCACAACATTGACGTTCTTGCGTTCCTACATCACTCTGCGTCGCTGTCCTAAGTATGTGTTTATAGTTCATTCGACAGGTTATGTCGAAGGAAGAGATTAACAGTGCTATGTCACAAGTTATTCACCGGAAAAGGATACCAACGCTTCTGCACAGCGCCTCCATCGGGGCGATGAGTAAGATAAGGCGTTGGGCTCAACTTCAAGACAACCCATCACACCCCTACCCAGCTCTACTCTGTTATCTTCAAACTACCTAACTTCGGCACCTTACATCAAGTCAACCTTACCTATCCTATTCCTTCTACCCCCGACTACGTCGTTCCATGAACCATAACCCACCACCACATTCATCTACACTCTACCGGAAACAGCCGACATCACCACACGGTGGCAGGCTGACCAAACTCACACACACACACACACACACACACACACACACACGACATTGACGTTATTTTCCTGTGAATATAACAGCTTGTGCCATAACACATTTAATCTAACTTGTCCTAAGTATGCTCTGAACTGGGTTTCGGTCGATGTGGTCTGCGTTGCTCTGCTTCTCTGCAGCGCGTTCTGCAACAGTCCGCACTGAGCGCCGGTATGCACCGCGTCCCACAGCACCTGCACTGAGCGCGACTGTGTCCCACGTCCCTCTATGTTTGCCGCAGGCCTGTCAGCCGCAATCGCAGTCTACACAAGCTCATCTGTCGTGCCCCCTTCGTTGCCGCCAATCAAGCACAATGGCAGCAGAGCTTCGCTTCTAATCCTGTGATGCTCAGTGTCGGACTTGATTGTGATGGCGCCGGGGCGGTGCGCCGATGGCCGACACAGCCAGACCCGGCAGGGCGGTGCCGACTATGCTGAATCGCCGCACTTGTGCCATGCACGCCATCGCTCAGCCAGCGACATCTGCGCCAAGTCAACGTCAGGGCTGGTGACCTGTGATAATGGCCGACCTGGCCGCCTGAGAGCAGCCTTTGTTCGTCGCCGGCGCGCCAGATTAAAAACGAAGCGCCCCTCGGAGGCGACGAGAAAAGGCGAGCGCCAGCGCGCGCGCCCTCTCTCTCCCCCTCGTCGTCTCCAGTTTTCACGGTGCACCGCTAATGTCGGCGTGCTGATTGCGTCTCGGCCGGCGACGACAGGTCGTTTAGATTCGGAGCGGCTCCGGCCGTCCACCTTCGGCGCCCGCAGAGATTCTGCCCACGAGCCGGCGTCACACGCGACGCTGATCGCCGGCGCCGGCTCTGTCGCCGTCCGCACCAGCCACTGCCACGTCCCTCTTCTTCATCGGCAGGCGAATGTCGCGAGGCCGTGCAAGACGCGGACGTGCGTGAATGGAACACGCATCTTTTCGACACCAGTTCTGCCGATTATTCCGTTGCTCGCCGGGAAGAGTCGGCTCGGTTCAGCCATGGTCGGCCTCGCGCTGCGTGGGTGGTGCCGGCCGTTATGCGCCGACAAGGCGGCGGCTCGTCCTCCGCGGCGAGACACCTAGTTCTCGTCGGTCATTGCGGTGCCGGTGATGAGATGCGCGCCTGGTGGAGCTGCGTGCCGTGGAGCCATCATCGCACGCGCCATAACACGACCGGCGGCGCGGCTGGCACCATGCATATATGCAGCGCACACGTATCGAGCCACCGGCCGCTGTTTATGTAGGCGTTATCGCGGTGGCGTCAGCGCCGCCACACAGGACACAAGCTCGTCTGGGTATGTGTCTCTGCAGCCGGCTCAGGGCACAGACATGGTCTGAGAACGCAGCTCTGGTCAGCGCCGGGTACACACACGCTCTGAGTAGGCAGCTCCAGCCGACACAGGCACACTCTGAGTAGGCAGCTCTAGTCGGCATGGGCACGCTCTGAGTAGGCAGCTCCAGCCGACAAAGATACGCTCTGAGTAGGCAGCTCCAGCCGACACAGGCACGCTCTGAGTAGGCAGCTCCAGCCGACACAGACACGCTCTGAGTAGGCAGCTCCAGCCGACACAGACACGCTCTGAGTAGGCAGCTCCAGCCGACACAGGCACGCTCTGAGTAGGCAGCTCCAGCCGACACAGATACGCTCTGAGTAGGCAGCTCCGGCCGACACAGGCACGCTCTGAGTAGGCAGGTCTCCGGTCGACACAGGCACGCTCTGAGTAGGCAGCTCTAGTCGACACAGACACGCTCTGAGTAGGCAGCTCCGGCCGACACAGATACGCTCTTAGTAGGTAGCTCTAGTCGACACAGGCACGCTCTGAGTAGGCAGCTCCAGCCGACACAGGCACGCTCTGAGTAGGCAGCTCTAGTCGACACAGATACGCTCTGAGTAGGCAGCTCCAGCCGACACAGATACGCTCTGAGTAGACAGCTCCAGCCGACACAGACACGCTCTGAGTAGGCAGCTCTAGTCGACACAGACACGCTCTGAGTAGGCAGCTTTAGTCGACACAGATACGCTCTGAGTAGGCAGCTCCGACCGACAAAGATACGCTCTGAGTAGGCAGATCCAGCCGACACAAATACACTCTGAGTAGGCATCTCTAGTCGGCACGGGCACGCTCTGAGTAGGCAACTCTAGTCGGCACACACACGGTCTGGATAGGCAGCTCCAGCCGACACAGGCCTCAATCTGGGCGTCCATCCCAATACTTCTGGACACTTGCAGCAGATACAGGCTCAGCCGGAACAGCTTCGGTGAGCGCGGGCTCAGACTTGGCACCACTGGATGCAGGACTGTCCTCAAGACGCCGACCAAGACTGGGGACCCCACGCTCCCCCAGACGGCGAAGGTCACCCCGGGCACCATGTGCCGGCGCAGAGGCGGCGGAGCGA